>PVKZ01002023.1:0-275881 GCA_004027375.1 Macroglossus sobrinus
AATGGGGAGGGGGAGAAAGAGGAGGAAAATGGGGAGGGAGGGGAACCTCTTGTCCCTTGTGGGTGTGGGATGCTCTCACCTTCTGAAGGAGATGGGAACAGGTAAAGTGTTTGAGTCTGCTACCAGTCCCTGGGGGTTCTCTCCTGTTCTTATCCTTATGTCACAGCAGAGGAGACTGAGGGCCAGAAAGGCCTGTTCACTCTTTTGCCCAAGACCATGCCCATGCCCCATGCAGGGCACAGCCGGGGCTTGACCCGCAGACTGCATTGGTCTCAGAGCCTGTGCCCTAGAGTGCATGGGGAGAGGGAAGGGTGGGCACACTACCCTCACCTACAGAGAAGCAGCCTGAGGTACAGAGAGTCTGTGTCGCTTACACAAGGTATGGTAGAGTGAGGGTGAAAGCTCACGTCGGTGTCCTGGGGTAGCTGCCTCAGCTCCTCCTTCCTTGGCCCCCTTGGATGACAGGTCCCTGAGTATTACCCCACTCCCATCAGTCCCCACAGAACCTCTCTGGAGCTCTCTGCATAGCCTGTACTTTAGTAGCATGTGACTCAAAGTTTATGTATCAACACCAGGATGAAAAAGTCAAAAATTTATTTGTGAGGAAGGTCCTGAGCAGCTGAGAAAAACAGGCCTCTGTCCCAGGGGAGGGCAGGTTCTGTTTGGAACCCAGGGACTACGGCTAGCTGGGAAGTGTCCAAGATCTTAGGCCAAGGTAAGGGAGGGGTAATGGACTTTCCCTCCCCCAACATCATTCTTCCTTTCTTTTTCTCTAGGTCACTTTCTCCAGTCACCTGGAACAGCCAACCTCCCAGGCTCCTGGACACATGGCTGCCCGTTCCCCAGGCTCCTTTAACTGCTTACTTCAGATCCTAGAGAGGTGAGATACAGCCATTTCCTCTTTGTTGGCCATGTTCAGGGCATATGTGGTGGCCAGTCCTCATGCAGCCCTGGGTAGTCAGGCTGCTCTGATCCCATTTTATAGAAAGAGGAGGGAAGGGGTCTCAGACTGGGCCATGTCTTCCCCCAGCCAGGCTTCTGACATTATCTCTCTAGATGGCCAGAGCTTAATAGCTTCTTAGGTCCATCTAATCTGACTTTTCACTTTGTGGGAACATAGGCTCTAAGAGGCTGACTCAGTAGTCCAAGGTCACGTTGGACATGGCTCAATCAAGACCCTTTTCCCTTGGTAAAAAACAGCACAGCTCAATGAGTCTGGTCATGAAACTTGGTGCCAGCCCTTCCTGTCTCGATTCTGCCTGGGGGCCATAGGGACAAAAGGGTGGGCCTAGGGCCCAACTGAACAAAGAGTCATGCCCAGGAAGAAAGGGCAGGAGCCTCCTCTGCCAATTGTCCAGGCTTTGACCAGTAGCAGGGCACCCAATTCAATCTGCTTATCTCCCTTCCTGCCTCCCTCTTTCTTGTGCTCTTTAATTATAGGCAGAGTCAGTGTCTTTTCCAATAAGTGCAAAGATGTCAAGGGTCTGAGTGGGCAGGGGAAGCCAGACATCCTTGGTGGACCTCCATACTCCCTAGTTCCGGCCTTAGAGCAGGAAGAAAGGACCAGCCTATGCATCATGCCCAGTTCCTGTCTCTAGCCATCTGGCAGCAGTGAGCAAAGCAGGGAACCCTGGCAACTGGACAGCAGCAATCAAATGTTAAAATGCAGATTCTTTGAGCCAGCAACTCCATTTTGGAAATATACACACATGTACAAAGGATGTTTATTATAGCCCCGTTCAGAATAGCAAGAGACTAGAAACAACCTAAATGTCCATCAACAGGGGGATGGTTAAAAATGTTATTTTTTTTCTGTAATTTTTTACTGTAAATTCTTATGTTTTCTGAATTGGGTGCCATGGACAATCTATTCAATGAAGCACTTGATTTTATAAAAGACAATGAGATGTTCTCTCTGGAGATCACGTAAAGGAGTGAAGGGGGCTGGTCATGAAACATTTTCCCTTGAAACCGAAGGTCCTCCCAGGTTATCTGTCATTGCTCTGTTTTTGATGAGACAAATATTTCTCTAAACCCCTCTCTCTCAAAAAACAACATCAGTGGACCTTCAGTTTGGAGGATGTGGATAGAACTTTCTAGAAATACCCTGAAGCAACATGGAACAAAAACAAATTCCATTATTGGCAAAACTAAATCACTAACCCCCTAAACCAGTGGTCCCCAACCTTTGTGACACCAGGGACTGGTGCTCCTATAAGAATCTAACGCCTGATGATCTGAGGTAGGGCTGAGGTGGTGATGCTAGCGCTGGAGAGCAGGTGTAAATACACCTGAAGCTTTGCTCGCTAGCTGCTCACCTCCTGTTGTTCAGCCTGGTTCCTAACAGGCCATGGAACCAGTACCAGCCCAGGGTTTAGGGACCCCTACCCTAAACAAACAATAGGTGTATCAGCTGCCCAAAGCAAGTGAGATCAAGTGGGGCCAAGGGAGGAAGCAGAGGGAAGATGCCATAGCTATGGATTTCAAAATGAGCCAGCAGTGTATACTTCCCAAATGTGAGGGACACACCCTAAGGTATAAAATCTGAACTCTGTCTTTGCAGTAGTGAAACCAGGGGTGCATCTGCTGGTAACAGAGCTTCCCTAGACCAATTTGATTCTGAAGAGCAAAGGAGGTAGGGCTAATAAGAAATCACACAAATATGCCACATTTGCAGGAACCTGTTTGTCTCTGAGGCAGCTGGAGGGAAAGAGCTGGACTAGAAACTCACCCCCCTCCAGAGGCAAATAATCAAAATTGAACCAGTACAGGATCTAATAAAAATATATATATAAGAAAAGTGAAGGAAAGGCAAAGTATAGGTAAAGTGATGGTTGGCAGAAAACCACTTGCCCTCAGAAAAATGTGGCCCCAGAAGAGATGAAGATTATGGCCAAATATTTCATTGTGAAGGAAAAAACTTAGTAAACAGTTGTTTCTGTAAAGGAAAAATATAAAGCAGATATACAAGAGGAAGACAATCTTATCAGGAAAGCGAAAGGGGGACAATGAAATGAGTGCAAGGGGAAAAAGGCACAGAAAACAGAAAAGCAGAAAAAAAAGGAAATAAGGAGCTAGAAAGGCTTAATCAGAAGAGCAGATGGACAGTCAATCTATACTTAACTAGGGTCCCCAAAAGAAGGAAACTGAAATACAAGCCTTGGAACTGCCTGTCAAAAGGGCATGGTTCTGTGTGCCAGGAAAAATAGACTTGAATGGTCAACATCAAAGCACATGCTAGTAATCACATGAAAGATACGGAAAGATCAAAATGAATATAAAGGAAAAAATCAGGATTCAACTTCTCCATGGCAACAGTCAACATTAGAAGAGAACAGAACAGAACAAGATCTGCAAAAACCCTCAAGGAAACAAAGTGACCCAGGGATTATTTTTTACTCATTCAAGTAGAAAGGTGAGAAACCGTTCTGAACATGAAGGAACTCCAGGAATACTGTTCATAGGACGCCTTAAGCTGTAGACTAGAAGGTCAACTTCAGATGATAAGAAAATAAGGCAAAATTGCTGGTGGTGAGCACTGACCCTGTTTATCCAGAGGACAGACTGAAATGACTGTGGTGATATAACCAGATGCTAACATTACAAACCCTAGGTAAGTAATAGTATCGTTAACAACAGAAGGGAGGAGAGAAGGAACGAAGACAGTAGTATAAGTACATGGATGTCCTCTGTTTTAATAGCTGGGATCAAAGGACATCATTTAAAGCTGATGTCAGGTAATAGAGGTTTAAAGGTTTGAAGTGAACTCCATAAAAATGTTGTAGAAAAGAAAAGGAAATACAGTTGATGCTTAAATAACATAGGGATTAGGCATGCAGACCCACAACCCACCCCGTGCAGTGAAAACTCCACATATGACTTTGACTCCCACAAAACTTAACCACTAATAGCCTGCTGTTGACTGAAGCCCTTACTGATAACAAACAGTTGATTAACATATTTTGTAATACATATTATATACTGTATTCTTACAATAAGGTAAGCTAGAGAAAAGAAAATGTAAAGAGAAAATATTTATAGTACTGTACATATTTACTGAAAAAATGCACATATAAGTGAACCCACATAGTTCAAACCTGTGTTACTCAAGGGTCAATTGTACACTAATTTCATCATTTTGTTCATCTTAGGAAAGTAATAGATACTGTTCTAAAGAAAGAGAATTAGGATGTTATTTATTGTTACATCACTAGAACAAAAACACCAACCTTATTCATTACTAGGTGGCACAAAACAATGCAGAGAACACAGATCACATAGGGACTTTTAAAAGCAATTAAAGCATAAAATGACTGAATAAGACATCTGTCATATCAATAAATGTAAATGGGCTAATCTCTCAAAAAATTTAAAAAGGCATTCAGATTTGATCACAAAGCTAAATCCAATTCTGTAGTATATGAGTCATAACTAAAAGTAATTCAGAAAGATTGAACTAAAAGGATTGGCAAAGGTTTCAAGAAAATGTGAATTAAAAGTGCAGAGGTTATCATCTTAACAGATAAAATGAATCTGCCCCCAAAGTATTAAATAAATCAAAGAAGAATGCAATTCACTTGCATTCTATGAAGATATAAGGTGTTAAATAACATTGATTTGCCATTCATAAGGCCAAAGATATAGGTACTACAAGAAGAAGTAGACTGGAACATATTAGCAGTAGGCATATAATTCATTTCTCTTTTCATGGGTAAGTAAGGCTGTAGAAGACCTAACTAACATAATTAATGGGGTAGATATAATTGGTATACACCAAATTCTACATCCTGAAAACAGAACATCTTATTTTCAAGTCCCCTTAAAAAAGTCTTAAAACTCATAAAAATGACCATACATTATATTGCAAAGAAAACTTAAAGTCCAAAAAAGTAGAAATTATAGACAACATTCTTTGATCAGAGTGCAGTAAAACTAGAAAAAACAAAACACAATGGTACCTACTGCCTGGATCAAGAGGAAGAACTCAAATGAGCCTTAGGTCAAAGAAGAAATCGAAGCCAAAATTATAAAATATCTAGAAAAAATAATAATAAAAATACTATGTATTAGAACCTATAGGATATAGCTAAAGCAGTGCTCTGAGAATTCATAGCTTTAATTTTCCGTCTTTTTTTTTTGTTTATCAGTATAAAGATTTAAGCCTCTAACTCAAATTTTTAAAAAAGCAACATTTTAGTAAAGGCATAAATTAATTAATTAACCAGAAAGGGGTAATTACTAATAAATAAACCCTAAAGATGGAGTTTTGGGGAAAAGGGATAGATAACTTTATTCTCTAACCTAATAAAAAGAGAAAGCAAGCACAAAACATACAAATAGAGTTAAGTAATCATTTTAAAAAATTGTAAATGATTAAACCTCATACAAATAAGTTTGAAAACCTGAATGAAATGAATACTTTTCTAGAGAAATATAACTTACCAAATTCATTCAAGGAGCAGAAAAATTAAAACAGATAAATTATTACAGAAGAAACCAGAGAATATTATCAAGAAGCTACCCACCCAACCCAAATAGATGCACTAACTCAGGCTCTTTCAAGGATTGACCAATCGTTAAAGAACAAATAGTTCATTTCTACTTACACTGTTACAAAGCACAAAGAAAGAAGGAAAACCTTCATTCTCTTTATGAAGCAAATATGATAACACTGATACAAAAACCCAATAAAAATTATTCCAAAAAAGAAAATGAAGGACTATTATCATCAATGAAATTGAGGCAAAACTTGTAGGAGCAAATCATATCCCTCAGTAGTATATTATATAGAAATATTTACTATAACCAAGTGAGATTCAAGTAGGAATGCAAGGATGGTTCAATATTAAGAAATCTATCATTATTGATATTAATGAATCAAAGGAAAACCCCACATGACCGTAGACATGGAAAAGTCATTTGGTAAACTTTAACTTCCATTCCTGATTTTTAAAATTCTCAATAAAGCATGGATAAATGGATGCCTATTTAACTTGATAAAATATCTGCCCCAAACCAGCATTTTGCTGGGGGAAAACCTAGAAGCTTCTAGTAAAGCCAGGGACAAACCAAGAATGTCACCATTATTTTTCATTGCTCCAAGGATAGTAGCCGACAGTATTAAATAAGACAAAAAATTATGGTATAAAACTTCCTAAATGAGAAGTAAAATTATCATTTGACAGAGATTTCAGTAAGGCTATTGTTTATATAATAGGTTTATATAAACAACCTCCACTTATGGAAGAAAAGACTAGCCAAAAAAGGTTACCTATCCAAAAGAAGTAAACTTAAAAATTGTGCAAGATCCAAATGAAGCAAAATATTAAAACATTCCCAGGGCTTGCACAAACAAGTCTGAATAAAGAGAAGAGTATGTCACATTCTTGGAGGAAAGACAGCATCATAAAATGGCATTTCTTCCTAAAGTAATTTATAAATTTAATGGAGTCCCAAAAAAAACACAGATAGGATTTTTGTTCTTAGGTGAGTTGTTCTATAGTTCAGACAAAGAAATAACAGAACAGCCAAGGAAATTCTGCATGTGGGGCTCGTGAATGACAAGGAACAACACGCCCCACCACATACTACGTTATGCACCTGCTACAATGTGGATGAATCTTGAAAGCATTCTAAGTGAAAGAAGCCAGTTGCAAAGGCCACATGCTCTGTTGTTCCCTCCTTATCAAAGTCCAGAATAGTAGAGAAAGAAGGTGCTGCGAGAATAAGGGAGCAATTGCTAAGGAGTTTCTTCTTGAGGAGATAAAAATGCTCTAAAATCAACTATGGTGATGGCAGCCAAAATTCTGTAAATATACTAAAAATCACTGAATTGTACACTTTAAATGGTGGATGATATAGTACATGAATTACATCTCCATAAAGCTGTTAAAATTTTATATATTATAATGCTACAATAATTAAAATGGTATTGCACTGATGATTACACTTGGATCCACAAGTGTAATCTCACACTTTATAGCACATAAATTATAAAACAATCAGATATCATATATTTTAAGAATTAAACCATAAAAGAACTATTAAAAAACCTTGGTAGAGTTATTTTTTGTTTTGTCTCATTTTTAATAATCTCAGCATGAGTAAGGTCATTCTAAGTATTCCAAAGACTAAGAAAGGAAATAATGACAAGTTTCACTTCACAAAGAAAATCCCTCTGTGGCAGAACCAAAGACAAATGACAAACTGGAAAAAAATCTGCAATTCATGTGACAGACAGCGATCTACTTCAATCATATACAAAGAGCTCCTACAAATCAACAAGGACAAAAACAACCCAATTGGAAAAATGGACCAAGGAGATGAATAGATAAGTCAGTCAGACCACATCTATCAATTACAAATGCACATACCTTTACCTTTGACCCAGTATTTCTACTTCTAGAAATTTATCTTGTAGTTGTATTCACACCTTTGTGACACATACACGGTTGTTTATTGCTGCATTGCTTATAATGGCAGCAGGTTGGGTGTGGTTCTACTTAAGAGACTAGTAAAATAAATTATGGATCATCCTTGCTATGGAAAACTATATATTAAATGAATGAGGAAGCTCTTTAGATGCTGACATATAGGATATATTACTAAGTGAAAAACTGAGGTGTAGGACAGTGTGTAAAATATGTGTGGACACACATATTCGCTGGGATGTACATAAAAGATCTCTTGGAAAGACACATAGGAAGATGACAATTCTGGCTGCCTCTGAAGGAGACAGGGTTGGGCAATGTGGGGAGAGGGAGGCTTTGGTCTATATATCCCATCATTCCTTTTGAATACTGGACCACATGAGTGTGTTACCATGTCTAAAGGTAAATACATGTTAAAAAAGAAAAAAAAACAGTGTAAGCACAATGATAAATGGCAACTGATTCTGTGCTATAGGACAGAGGTGATAGGGAGGGGTGGGGACTGTGGTGAACTGGAGATGTGTGTCCCCTTTAAAGAGGCAAAAGTCCAGTTCTAACCAATAGCTCCCTGAATATAGGAACACAGGCTTATGATACCAGATCCTCTGATTTTTTTTCAAGACACTAGAAATGCAGATTTTTATCTAAAAATATCGTGTGGCTAAAAATAATCAGATCAGAGGGTTTGGGATCCCTATCTTATGTGGTCAAGGAGGACAGACCAGTCCAGCTCCCCAATTTGACACACTGAAAAAGCAAAGCCCAGAGAGTGAAAAGACGCCAGCGATCACACAGCAAATCAGGCCCCAAGCTGGGATCCCATTGAGGACTACTTGCTTCCCCATTATCCTACTCTTTGCTAATGTAGGAAAATGATGATGAGGAAGACAGACATGGCATGTGGCAGAGTCACAGGAGGGGCCGAGGTTGGGGCCTTAGTGCTGGTAGTGTTCAGAGAAGTCTGCTAGGAAGGAGGTCACAACCAGTGGGAGTTGGCCAAAGGGGGTGGGTGCCATTGTAGGGGAGGGACTCCAAGGAGGCAGCACAACATGGGCAAAGTTCTAGAGGAACACAGAGAATTCAAGACAGGGTCAGGGAGGGAAGATGTGCTGGGATGTGGGTGGCATTCCCTGCCCGGTACTGCCATGCAAAGGCTTGAGGTGGAAGAAGCTTGGTGTGTCCAGGAATGGAAAGAGCCCTGTGGACTCGGAGTGGGCAGAAGAAGGGGAAATGTGGAGAGGGCTGGGAGGCATAGAGGGTACTGTACAGGGCAAGGGCACCCACTCACACTTGCGCAGCTCCAGGCTCTTGCTCGGGCAGGCCAGGTGTTGTCCCGGTGGGTTCTGGGTCCTCTGCAGACAGGCCAGCATGGCTGAGCTGTGGGCCTGCGGTGTGGCACGCTCTGCGGCAGGATCCCTGTGAGGAGGAAGATGAGGTGCTTGTTGCACGGGCTGTTCCATGCCCACCTCCCAACACCCCCAGTCAGGAGTCACTGCTAGCAGCCTCCCCACTACCTGGCAGAACATCGAAGACTTTCTCCATGACAGATGAGGCCGAGAGGCATCAAGAGGCTCATGCACAGCCTCATAAGGAAGGAAAAGAATCCGGGTCTCCCGTGTGGTAGACTCCCACCATGACAGCGACAGAACTGCTCAGAGTACAGGTCACCTCCTCTAAGAAGCTTACTGACGCCTCAGGTCTGCACAGATCCTCACCCCTATTGTGTTCTCTCAGCAAGCGGTGGTGGCCCCCAGCTCCCTTGTAACCTGTGAGCAGATCTGATCCCCCAGCCCCCTGTAGCCTTGGGCTCATCAAGGTCAGAGACTCCCATCTGGTCATCTTTGCAACTTTCATGGAGGGGTACCCAAGAACTGCCAGTGGGCGCATGGGTGTTCCTGTTTATTGACGTTGTCTGTCCTTTTTCCCAGCACCTTTGGAGGGGTGATGTCCGAATGGTATCGCAGGGAGAGCGAGGGGGACTCCAACCCTGAGTTGATCTCAGACTGAGCCCTGAGCCCAGGCCCCAAGGGCCACCAAGGCTAATTGACCAAGCTCCCTACCCCAAAGGGAAAGGGCAGGGCCACCAAGGGTAGCCCTGCCAACATGGGCAGAGGTCCCCAGAGGTGGCAGCTCGGATGTGGCTCCAGACAGGTCTGTATTTGCTCACTCACACAGTCAGATGCCCAGTGTTCATGTGGAAATGCACATTTTCCCTTCACAAAGCCCACTTTCCTGAGAACCCAAGGCAACACAGGCAGGACCTTCCCTAGAGGCCATAGGGAGAGGATGGGGCTCTCCTTGCCAGGTCCTTCTCTTCCTCTTTTCCCATTTAGGAGACAGCAGGCCCAGGGGGGATCTGAGCCCTGGACACCCCTGATGTCTACTCAGCCCAGGCTTTCTGTCCCTACCACCTCCTGACCCCACCTCACTCTTCCAAGTCTCAGTCAGCCAAGTCCCAAGGCAGAATTTGGGCTAACTGAATCCTCGTGCTGGTTTTGAAAAAGAAAGAAGCAGTGCGGGAAGAAAAGGAAGTTATTTAATACTAAACAGGTGTCTGGAGCCCTAAATTCTGCTGCATTCTTCTAATAATGAAGTATTCATGAGGAAAAGCCTTTTTTCACTACTTTCTTAAGATACTAATTTCACAACAAGCTCCTTGTTACCACGCAATTATTCCAATCTTGTATTTCCCCGAGACGGTTGCAGCCTCCTGTCTGTCCTGGCCTCTCGGTAAATGAAAGACAATCACGTAACCACCTTTCATTATGCTCTATTTTACTTTCAGCAAAGGTACCCTGAAAGAAATGATTTATACTGAAAGGGACTTTTATTCAGTTTCAAAACCAATTTTCTCCTATTACTGTCTCAAAAAAGAGAGAGAGAGAAAGTAAGGGATGGATGGGGGAGGGTAGCTGGTTTTCATATTCCCCCCACCCCCAATAGCCAGCCTTAACACAGCGATGCAATAAAAGCTGCAGTATCCACTTCCCAGCTTTGATTTCTGGTAATTTTAAAATATGCTATTACAATCAGGCAGAAATTATACAGTTTAAAAAGGGAATGAAGTGGGGCTTATTGCAGAGATGAAAGCCCTTGACTGCAGGAATGAGGCGTCACTGCCACTCCTTGGGGACTTGGCACATGAGTGGGCGGTGGAAGCAGGCTTTGCTGAGGCCCTTGAGGACACACCCGAACACATGGGTATGCTCTGCCCCTTGCAGATACCCGGGGACATCTGGACATGCTGCCTGTCATGCTGGGTGTCCACATACATCTGTATTCGCTCACTACATGTTTTCCCGCAAACGGGCATATCACTCTCACCTTCCGCCCGCACCATGTGACATGCCCGTCCCTCTGGCACCCTCACATGTGTAGGCAGCCCACTGCCAGGCACAGTTGTGTGTACACTGGAAGGTAAGTGGCCTGTGGCTACACCGCAGTGCAGCCTCTCTGTCAGCCTCCCACCCAGTGCAGTGTCCACCTCTGATGCAGGGGCTGGGGCACAGAGGGGAGAGCTGGAGAAGGCCAGCCAGCTGCAGGGCCCAAGCCTCTCCCTCTACAGATGGGGAAACCCAAGCCAGAGGGAAGCAGCATTCTGCCTGGGGCCAGCAGGCAGTGGCTGGGTAAACCTACTCCCTCACCACTGGGCTATACTGCTGCCCACAGCCAGTGCAGTGCTGGGCCAGAGAGGCGGTGTTGTATACTGAGGAGCCCTGGGCTGGACACCTGGACAATGCCCGCCCCCACCACCAGCCCAGTGCCTGCTATGCAACCCAAAGGAAGCTACTGTCCTTCTCTTACAGAAGTGGCTCCATAACTCCTCCCAGCTCATTTTCCTCCAGGATCCTGGCCTTGCCCAGTCCTGCCCCATCTCTGGCCTTTCACTGGGTGCCAGAGGCCCAGAGCCCAGTCTCTCTCCAGCCCCAAGCCCCCTCATAAGTCCATAGGGTCACATATCCCAGAATGCTTTGCAACTGAAAAGGGCAGGCTGAGGGCTACAATTGTTAGCTGAGGAGCAGGCTGCCTATTCTGGGGCCTCTCTGGACCCCCTCACTGCCCTCCCATTCAGGTTCTAGTTTTCAGAGTACTCTGGTAGTGGATGCCCAGGCAGTTCTGGGAGCCAAGAGGTCACCTGCCCCAACTTGCGGGGGCGGGGGCACAAAGGATTCTCTGGAGGCCTCAGTTCAGCTTTTCCGGTTTCAGCAGCCACCTGGATTCATCCCTCGCTTCTGGAGGCCCAGCAGGCAGAGCCCTGAAGCCAGAGAGATGGACTTTACTTGGAGAGGAGGGATTCTCCTCTCTGCACCCTTGATTCCCCTAACTCATTGCTCATTTTCCCAGGAGCCTGTGTAGTGCTGCTGGGACAGGTCAGGGTCTAGTGTATGTGGGAGGACTGGGGCCAGCCGAGCATGAAGACATGTGGACCACCATGTCCAGTTTCTGTATCAGCCCTATCATCTACATACAAAACTAAGATCCCTCTCCGTGGCCTTAACACTTCTCTCTGGGCTCAGACTAGAGCCCGACCTTCATTTTCCTGGCCCTCAGGGCCCCCATAACCTGCCACCCTTGTCTGTCCTGGGTTCCTCCAGCCCTCCCTCCAGCCTGGCTGCCTCACACCTCCAAACCTTTGCCTGTGCTGGTCCTATTGCCTGCAACACTGCTACCCCAATCCATTTTAACTTTAGACTCTGGCATCCCCCGTCACAGCCCTAATCACACTACATTGTAACTGCCAATTTTCATGACTGTCTTTCTCCACTGGACTCCGAGTTTCTCGGGGGCAAGGACCATGTCTTATCTCTTTCTCCCCAGTGCCTGGCAAAGAGTAACCATTTAATAAACAGGTGTTGAATGAATGGCTGAATCAATGAATTGGTTATTGTCAGATGAAGTGACCAAGGCCCAGAGTAGCTAACCACCCTGTACACAGTCACACAGCAAGCTGGGGACAGGACTGTAGCAGGCACCAAAAATACTCGTGATTTTCTCGTGACCCACCCTGCCCCTTTCCTGCTTAGCATCATCCCATCTGTAGAAGGCGGGCCCCTCAGAGCCCCCACCAGCACTCATTACACCTCCAGCCAGGGACCATCCTGGGAGCACTGCTCATTTTGAAACCCTATCTGCAAATCAGGCTGTTTATAAGCCCAAGGTCTTTTGTGACTTTAATAATAAAAAAGGGGGAAGGGAGGGGGAAATGCCGTAAACCTCAATGATTAGAATGCCTTGGCACTGTCCCTGACATGGGGTCTGATAAGACACCTTATCTCAGAAGCACCCCTAGGAAAAGGTCCCCTTCACCAGATAACACCCCCAGCTGTCAATATGCCCTTTCATAGCTGAGGATTTAGATAAAGGAAATGTGACAGGGGAGGGGAAAAAGGAAGGAACTCTCCAAGTCCAAGGTGGAACTGAGTCTGTGCTGCTCACCTTGGCAGAACAATGAATAGGAGAAGGATATCTAAAGGCTGTCTTTATTTTTATTAAAAGAATAGAGAATTAGAGCCTGCCTGCCTTTTGTCATCTCTTCCTTCCTGTCTGCTACAGAGGGCTTTGGGGACCCCCAGGCCAGTGGGAGGGGGTAACTTGAAAATAACAACACTCTCATGAATACTAATAATAGCAGTGCACATTTATCGAATGCTCCTTCTGTGCCACACCCCATGTGCATCCTGTCTGTTACACTTCACCACATCCTCCTAGCATCCTCTGTGTGGGTTCTGTTTTTAGCCCCATTTTACAGATTAGGAAATGGTCACAGAGGGGAAGTAGTCTGCACAAGGTCACATAGTTTTTAAATGACAGAGCCCAAGGGTGTCAACCCCCACTAGAGCCTGCATCCTCAGCAACATACTGTATGGCTCCCACCCCTAGCTCCATTGTGATTGGGGGCCCATCAGCCCCTAGCTCCCAGTCAGCTGGGCAGGAGGAAATAGAAGAAAAGGTCTGCTTTTCCCCACTGTCCAAGTCTACTTTGATTTTATTCCAGGAGAGGCTGGGATCACAGAGAGGGAGGAGGTGAGCGGAGGGAAAAGAGGAAGGGGGCTTGTAGGAGGACACTTATCCCATAAACATTCATGGAGGACAATGTGTAAGGCCTGGGTTGGGCAGAACAAAAGTTGAGATGAAAAAAGCCTAGGCCCTGTCTGGAACCATTTTGAACTGACTATAATTTACCCAACCATCATTCACATTCATTTATTCATTCATTCAGGCAGCAAACACTCCCTGAGCATCTTTTGGGGAACAGCCCTGTGCCATGTGCTGAGAGAATGAAAATCAGTGAGTGTCCTACCAAAAGAGAACATTCAATTGGAACTGGCTTCCCACTCTCAAAACCAGTCAGTTAAAAATGGACTTTACTGGCTTCTCCCACAAGCCTTCAATATTTCCCTGAAGCAGCAGGTGGCCAGAACATTCCCTGGTGCATCCCGTAGGTCAGCAGTTCATGTAAAGTGATGAGTGAACTGTTAGGACTCTGAGTTGCTTAAAAATAAGCAAATGAGATGCCTGCTATTCCCAGGGCTTCAACACCCTCATGGGGAGGGGGCAGGAGCCCTTCCACAGTTCTCACCTCCAGCCCCCTTGCTTTACTGGTAGCCTCATTCTCTTTCATCAAAGAACCTGCCCCCAAATGCAGGAAAGAATTTGAAGTGATAACAAGAGGCCCAAGGCCTGGGGCCTGGAATGAGCACTGGACTGGGAGGCTGGGAGAGTGGGGTCAGATCCTGGCTGTGTGGCCCTGAGTGGGTCACTTTTCTATGTTGGTCCATACTACCATGAACAGGGCCAGCATGAAGCCTCAGAAAGCTCAGTACCCACTGAACATCGAGAGGCAGAATTTGCCTGCCCTTGTCCAGGTGTGCCATAAAGAATCTGGGTGCGCGATCCCTCTTCCACAACAGGAGGATCCACTGTCTGTCTCTGTTCCTCTCCTGTCTCTATTCCCGTCTCTTATTCCATCTGCTTCCCTGTCTTTCCCCTTCTTTCCTGCTGTCTCCTTTCTTGCTCCCTTCCTGACCCCTACTCTCCCCTTTCTCTTCTCTCTCCCCCAACTCTGTCTCTCTGTAAAGCAGATGGAAGAGAAGCCCACACCTATCCCCCTCTTGCAGCTCCCTCCCCCATCCCTGTTCTGAGCCTGAGGCCTTCCAGGGGACCCTGTTAATAATTAAATGTTAATCTAAAAAGCAATTTGAGTTGTGGCTGGGCAGATCTGGTTAGAGATTACATTAGCATGGAGGAGGTGAGGGTAACTTTCTTTAACCCCTCTCCTGATCTCTCAAGCCCTGGAATCTTTAAGTCACATTGGCACTGCTGATTAAACTGGTGCAGGGCTTGGCTGTGGATAAGGGGCCTGTGAAAAGTGATTATCTCCCACTGCTATTTGGGCCACAGCACCAAAAAGGGATTTACACTCTTTTTTAAAGGTGGGCGGGCACTACCCCCATTCAACAGGAGGCCTCAACTACTGCCAAGATTACTGCTGCATTCACCCCCACAGTTGGAGGTCTCTCTAAAATGCAAAATTGGACACAACATCTGTGACTCCCTCCAGTCTTGGGATAGAAACACTAGCCTCTGGCCTGGGGGACACCCCTCCATTGAGCCTCACTCACTATTCTTAGCATCTCATCTGGGTCTGTGTGGGGCATCGATACTGGTAGTTCTGGGCCGAAGGGGAGACCAAAAAGTGAACTGACCATCACTGATTCTGGATAGAGAAGTCCTGAGGTGGGCATCCTTCAGGACATGCCTCTCACCCCCGCACTTACATAATCCCTTCTACTTGCAAGCCCTTCCCATGCCTCTACCCCTTGAAATTCCACTTGACTTTCAGCTGAAGTCCATGTTCCTCAAGGGCTTCTAGGAGAAACATACAAGGCTCTTGATAAACATTTGATGAAGAATCAAATTAATGGCTTTCCCCTCGTGGCTCTCCTTGACCCATCCTCCATGGGTTTATGGTACTATGACCAGTACCTGTGCATAGCGGGCCCTCAGGAAACTGACCGCTGAAGGAAGGATGGGTGAGAGGCTGGCCCGGGGTGGAAGGGCAAGGCAAGGCTCAGAAAGTGTCTGACTGGAACCCAGGGCTGAGGTCTGGGGGTGGGCGGCTGGCCTGAGCTCTTCAGCACCACGGACAGATCCCAGCGCAGCTGTCCTGAAGGGGCAGGGCCAAGCCTGGGAGCTCAGAGACATCCTTAACCATAGGAACTAGCCCTGCCTTATCTGCCCAGAGCAGCATTCCAACCTCTTTAGGGACCACTAGACAATTAAGCACCAACTTACTGCGTGCCAGGGCCTGTGCTAGATGCTGAGGCAGTGACAGGACCTGACAGAGGAAGGGGCTCTGAGGAGTAATTACGAGGCAGGGTGAGAAGCCATGATGGGGCCACCATACCTATCCTGGGGGTGTCAAAATGAAAGGACAGCTCTGCTGTCTCATAAGGGTGACAGTACTGTGTCCCAGGCTTTGGAGCCAAATGCTGGAGCTTTATCTCTTAACTAAATCTCAGCTTTATCCCTTAACTCTGTGGCCTTAGGCAAATCCCTCTCTGAGCCTCAGTTTCCTCACCTCAAAGAGGGGTTAATTCCTTACCGCAAATTAGTACAAATAAAGTGCCAGGGTCACAGGAGTAACTCCCTAAGTGGCAGCCATTATTAGTATGGTTTATTATTATCAACAGGTAAGTAGTAGAAAATAGCCCAGTGAAGAAAGCAAGGGGAGGGGTTCCCAAGCACAGGACTGTACAAACAAGGAGACTTGAAAGAAATTGGTGTGTGGAGAACCTGAAGCTGCTCCAGGTTGCTGGAGGAGAAACCCTCCTGGTGAGTAATCAAGAGCCCCCATCTGTGTGAGGCCAGGAAAGGTCACCAAGACAGAGGGGACAGGGACAGGCATTCCCCCTACCTCAAGGTAGGGTGATCTGCTTCTTGTGGACAAGGGCTGATTCAGGGCAGGGAGAGGCTAAGAGAAGGTGCTGCATGGGTGGGGCTCATATGAAGGCTCAAAAGCTGCCCCCTCCAGTGACGGGTTATGGGGGCAGTCATTGCCCCTGGCCATAGGCCTGGTAGCCCTCTCCCAGAGCCAAGCTCCCCTCCAGAGGCAGCACCTAGGGAGTGAATGGGGGGTGCAAATGAGCCTTCAGGAAGCCTTAGCTAGAGGAGCAAAGCCCCAGACCTCAGGCTTCCTCCTTAGCTTCCACTTCCTGAAGCACTCTTTCCTGACAGCCAGATCCCAAGGTAGGAAGTTTGGGTTGGGGCCAACTATTCAAGTCACTGGAGGCCTCCCATCTCTTAGTTCTGGCCTTGGCTCTTTAATGGCAAGTGCTCTATTGTCACCTTCCAGATAAGGAATGAGGTGTGGGTGAAGCTAGGAATCAATACTGAATGCCATCTGTGCTACGATGCTACATAATTGGAGCTGAGGGAGCTCAGGGAAAAGGCCTCAACCCGGCATTTTTGGAGGACCTTCCTGGAGGAACAGCATTTAAGTGGAGACCAAAAGGACAGTGGTGTTACCAGATGACTCCAGATAACAGGATGACAACCTGGAAGAAGGAACTCTGTGTGCAAAGGGTAAAAGTAGGTCCCATCATGGAGCTTGTAGGGGCTGGGTGCTCCCAGCCATCCTATCACCTATTCCCCTGTCCCCCAACTCCCATTCCTACACCCACAGTTCAGAGTTAACTCAATTACAGGGAAGGAGAAAAATATAATAATCAGAGCAATAATAGGAGCTAGTTTTTATTTTTAGTGTTCCCCATGGGCCTAGCACTTTACAGACATCACCTCATTTAACCCATCCCACACCTGAGATAAAGAAATGATTACTATGGTTGCTGTACCCATGAGGAAACAGAGGCCTATAGGGGGAGCGGCTATCCAAGGTCACAGACTGGTTAGTGGAAGGCGGGCAGGAAAGCCCAGTGGAAGAGGTGGGCCTGAAGATTAGACCCCAAGGGGAGAAGAGGATGGGAAGAAGACTGGGAATGGGTAGGAATGCTTAGAATAAGAGAAGCTGAGGTGGGCAGGGTGAGTGGGAGGAGAGGAGAGTGGAAAAGAAAGAGGCTGATAAAGGCTGGTCTTGACTTTTAACCTGAAGCCAAGGTTCAACAGATGCTTCAGGGAGGTCAAACTTGCACAGAAATTAGCGGAGCATTGGGGCAGGGATGCAGAAATGGAGCAGGGTGGATGGCCAAATCCCACACTAATGCATGGGCCAGGGCTCTAGCGTCCATCCTTTGCTGGGCTGGAGCAGGGGATGGTGTATGTGCAGTATCTCTAATCCCACTTCTGGTGGAGGAACTCTGTGTCATCTGGCACAGGGCACCCTAATTTTAGCGTTGGGGGGGGCCAGACCACCTGGGTTCCAAATCAAGCTTGGCTACAGCCTGGCCTGTGTGACTATGTTTATCTCTGGGGAGTTTGATTTTTCTTTTTTGTGCTTCTTCTTATTTCTAATTTTTCTGTGGTGCACATATATCACTTGTATATTTTTAAAAATAACTTCTTAAAAGGGATTTAACCACTGACCACCAGGATGCTGGAGTGTATTATAAATTCCCTAACATGACAGGAGCAGCTGCTCCACGAGGAGGCAGTGGCAAGCAGGGAAGGTAGAAATGAGTGAGGAGAGGGAACAGGCCCAGAAGCTCTGAAATCCAGGAGTGAAGGGAAGCAGTGAGCTTTCTGGGGGCAGAGAGGGGGAGTTGGGGCACGGGAACAGATCCATTCTAGCCAGCCCTCCAGCAGTTGCTGTCCGCAACCCTTCTGCAAGGGACCCCTGCTCTGACCACCTGCTCTGACCATGTGCCCTATCACCTTTCAACTTCCACACAGCCCCCATGCGCCATTCTCCACCATGCTAGGGGCAAGCTGAGTTTGTGGAACTGCCTTCTCTGCTCAAAACTCCTTCACTGGCTTCCAGGGCATTTGTAACAATATCCTGTGTGTGAACCTCCCCCCAACTCCCTCCCTATACTGTCCCCCTCCTCTCGCTTACCCTGCTCAGCTGTAGGGGCTTTTCTTCCCATCCTCTCACAGCCAACTCTGGTCTCTCCAGGGCCTTTGAATCTGCAGTTTTATTTGTACTTAAATATTCTACAACCATGCTCTCCAACAGAAATATAATGTATTATAAATTTGTTAGTACTCACAGGAGAAATTATGTTTAATAATTTATTTTATTTAATTCAATATATCAAAAATACTATCACTTCAACATATAATCAATATTCAAAAATTACTGAGTATTTTACTTTTTTTTTCATACTGTCTTTGAAATCTGGGGTAGATTTTATACTTACAGGACATCTCAGGTCAGACTGGGTGGCATTCCCTGTGCCAGCTCTGTCTCCTCATTCATGCCTCAGCTCAAACATCACCTCCCCTAAGAGGCCTTCCTTGATCACCCAAACTAAGCTGGTAACCCTCTGCCCTGGCCACTATAGTTCCTTCACTGTCATTATCACTCTGAAATGATCTTAATTAATGATTTAGCATGTCTCCCCTACCTGAGCACAGATTTTGCTGTGTTTGCACACTGGGGCACACAGTAGGTGCTCAGGGTGGACAGGCAGTAGAGGACGGGGGTCAGGGTGGCAGCCCTGGGGCCCCTCTCCACCTACTTCATTCCAATTTCTACTATTGGTGATGAGAGGCAGAGACCAATTATGTGTGTATGTACGCACATGTGTGGGGGATGTGTACACACACACACACACACACACCCTCACCCCCTCCCCTCTGCTTATGAAAAGCAGGCCCAGAAGATGGGCCTCCTTTCAAAATCAGCCCGGTGCAGAAAAACGGCTGTGACAGCACAAAGCCGAGATTGAATCAGCAATGGGCCCGATTGCCTGGTGACGGTTACAAATGATCTGATGTGGAAAAGACAGGATCAGATGTGCGCAGAGCAACGGCTGCTCAGAGCCCCCACATGCCAGACAATGGGCTGCCAGGCAAGCAAGCAGGCAGGTGGCTCTGAGAAGCTCAGGCCAGAACATGTTGATGGGTGTAGGGCCCAGGATAGGCTTAGCATAGAACAGGCCCTTCCTTGGTGCCAGGCCCTGGGCTTGGCCACATCCATGCACCAACTCACTCATGTGAGCCCTGCTTGACCAGGATGGTCAATTATGCAAGACAAAATCAGACACTTCCCAAATGCTTGACATCTGGAAAGAATGTTCCTATCATGAGACCAAGTGCTCAGCTCTGAGAAGTTAGATGATGGCTGAATTTTTCTTCATCAGATTTGCCATTTCCAAATACTAAAAGGTGAATATTATTTTTGTAATGGGGGAGGGAAAAGAACTTCTCCCACCTTCTTGCACCCCACCGACCCCTAGCTTTTGCTCTCTGAGGCATGCAGGAGGGAGCCAGGCCCCCTGCCATTCACAGCTCCAGGAGAGCCACTGAAGTGGCTTCTACCCTACCCCCAAAGGGTGGGTTAAGGTTTGAACCTCTGAGTGTGCAATTCCCAGGCCCTCAACCAACTACTCTGAGACTCCCTCCACAGCTCTGTTCATGGAGGTTGGGTCCGGAGAGATCACATGGCTTGCGAGGGGTGCAATGAGGTGGCCCAGTCGGGGCCTTGCAGACACATCTCTAGTCTCTTTCTACTCCAAGGCCAGGCACATAGATAGCATAGGCTCAATAAATCCCCACTGAACAAACAGAGGGATGGGTTGGGGGCCCTCATTCCTGCCTGCTCCTCCTATGGCCCAGGGCAGTCTTGTCTCCCGTCACTTCCGCGGGGTCCCTTCCTCCTCCCCTCATTGCAGTTTACCACCTCAACCGAACAAACCCCTCCACATATCTGGAACACCTGGACCGCCAGAAAACTGAGTGTTCTTCAACATAGTGGTGAGTAGGCAGAGGGGCAGGGCTGGTGGCAAGTAGGTACATGCCTCCTCTCAGGCCCACTATCACATGCCAGTGGGGCATGGTCTGGTAGGTGATGCAAGCCCCAGCTGTGTCCTAGAAGCTCAAGGGCTGGGATGCTTCTGGAGAAGGGGGCCGGCCCTTTAGGAGGTGTGGGGGCTGCTTCATCCAACAGTGACCACATGCTAGACGCCCATCTCAGCCTTGAGCTTACCCGGAGAGGTGTGGGTAAATCCTCTGCTCCTGCTCTCTAGCAGGGAGCAAAGGCTCAGAGAGGACACGGGTTTGTACAGGTCCATCTGGTGGGGTCTGGATGTGGAGCAGGCCTGCAGGACTCTCAAGCCAGTGGAGGACTGTGCCGAGGGAAGGCTGGGATTCCAGTGGGTACTCAATGTCCTACAGGACTGCCCACTCCTGGGGTGGGCACTGAGTTACCTCCCCTGGGTGCCACCTTGGCCCTGAGTGGTTGGCATGACTGTAGGCCAAGAGGCTGATGTCAAAGAGGACATCCTGAGGCCAGTAAACATAGCCCTCTACCACCACTACCACTCCACTGGCCTTTACTCTCCAGACAATCGAGGCACTGCCCAACTCAGCCCCTGACCGGTGGCATCCAGAAGGGGCCAAACAGCACCATGGCTTAAAGCACAAACCCAGAACTATGTTTGAACCCTGGCTCTGCCACTTACCAGCAGGACTCTCTCAAGTAAGTCACTGAGTCCCTTGGGGCCTCAGTATCTGTTTGAAAAATGGGGCTAGAAACCATACCTTCCTCACCAGGCCTTGGTGAGGACTAAGCCTGATGTTGCGTCACGCGCCCAATGGCAGCAGCTACTCTTACTGTTGCCCTCTTAGTTCCTTGAAATCTACCACCCACTGGGTATCCACTGTAATAGTAATGTCCACCCTCAGCTTTCACCATCATGGGCCAGAGAGGACAGAAAGGGGCTTAGAGAGGTGAATCCCTGGGTTCAGGTGGAGCTTCGAGGGAGCCCAGCGAAGAGGATTAGTTCCCAGGAGGAGCAGCTTCCTGGAAGAGGGAGTATCTGAGTCCCCTGTGTTCTGGGGGAAGGGCGGTGCCTGGCACAGAGCCTAAAAGCACCTAGTGGGGGGTCAGGGAGTCTGGTGAGCCATTTCTTTTAGGGCCAACTGAACAGTGGTGGGGGGGGGCAGTGAGGGCATTCTGGTGTAGGGACCCCATCCCACAGGCAGCCACCAGAGGTAACACATTGCAGTCATTCACCCACTGAGTCCTAACCTCCTTAAGGTAAGGACTATTATCCTAATCTTCCAGAAGGGGAAACTGAAGTACAGGGAGAAGTCATTTTTCCAAAGCCATCCAGTGAGGGACTGGTGTATGAGGGATTTGAACCATCTGGCTCTGCAGTCATGACTACCCACACATAGCCCCTTGCCATGACAGAGCATGCAGGGCAGGGATGAAGTATGCGAGAGAAAAATGGACACAGGCTGGAGGAGCAGGGGTTAGAGAGGGGCCTTGAAGGCCAGCCTGAGGTCTTGGCATATCATCCACAGACTAGAGGGAGCCACAGAGAAGGCACAATGGTTATAGGATTCTGGAGCTGGCTCACCTGGGTTCAAACCCCAGCTCTTCTACTTGCCAGCTGTGCACCCTTGGGCAGATCAATTAACCTCTCTGTGCTTCAGTTCCACATCTGAAGAAAGGGGTTGAGATCAATGAGGCTGAAGTTTGGCACACAATAAATTTTATGTGTTTATTAAAGTGGAAAAAAATCCCTGAAATCTCATGGATTGAGGCAGTGCCCATCAGGTTTGGGGACAATCTAGTTGCTAGGCCTAAGGCACATTTTGTCCCAGGGCAGTGGGCACAGCCTGGCACGCCCCAGCCCTGCCAGGTGGGTGCCAGGCCTGGGGAAGGGTGGCAGCGGCATCCTGAGCCTCGCCAGGGCATGTGCAAGCATATGCGTGTGCGTGGCTGTGTGTGTTGCTGCAGCAGCTTCTATGCAAACATGTTAATTTGTTTTCATTTTGTGTTTTTTTTCTCTCGCAAGATAATTGGGTGAGTTTGAAGTCTTGGCGAGGCTGCTGATTATAGCTATTTGGGTGGTGCCCTCGTGGGGCTTGGGCCCTGCCTCCTGCCTCTGGCGGTGTCTTGAGGGGAGTGTGGAGCTGCCACTGCATTCTAGGGACTCTTGCTGGCCATGATTGGGAATGAAGGTGGCATGACATCTGGGACCCCCATCATGCCCTCCACCCAGACAATACTCCATCAGTGAAGGGTACAAATCCCACCCACAAGCATCTTTCCTTTGACCTGCTTGATGCAGTTAAAAAAAAAAAGTGACAGGTTGCCAATATTAAAAAGAAAAAAAAAATCTAAGAGTCTACTTACAATTCTCATTATCTGGCTTCTCTTAAAAACAAACTAAAACTGGCAGCTTTAGAACCACTGAGCCCACATTCCCACGAGGCTAAGTTAAGTGGCGGCTGCTTTGTTCACTGTGCCACCTGGCTGGCCCATGGGCACCTGAGTTTTCTGCCCTGGAGAAGGGCACGGGCTTTGGGGTCTGATAGTCTGAGGCTCAGACCAAAGCTCCACCCTCAGAAGCTGTGTGGCATCAACCAGTATCTCTGCCTTTCTGAGCCTCTTGTCCCATCTGTAAATCCTCCACCTTGCCTTGGGAGGATTAAAATGAGATGGCCCAGTTTTTAAGAGCATAGTAGGGGCTCAGAAATATTCGTTCCCTTCTGTAGGAGGAAGAGCCAGGATGGGAGTTTCCTGCTCTTTGGGTGTCTTGCACTTGATCCCATCCCTGGACATGCAGTCCTGTCACTGATCTATTTTTATCTGTTTCTCCTGCTAGCAGGGGACCAGGTCCCTGACAGCCAGGGCTGCGTCTTTGTTTCAGACTTTAATGAAGGCCTACTATGCACCACACTGAAGAGCTAAGAGAGAGGTGAAAAGGCTTGAGGGGCTCAGGGATTTGGTAGTGGTGAGCAGGGTACAAGACCCAGAGTGAGGACTCCAAGCCTCGACTAGACAGGGTATTTCGGGAAGAGGCAAGTCTGAATTACGAAGGCACGTGTGTGTATATGCACAAGTGCACTGGGGAAGGGAATGGTAGAGGTGCTCCTGGTGCGAGCTCCGGCCTAAGCAAAAGCCCAAAGAAAGAAATGACTTGGTGGGTGTGAGCTAGTCCCAGGTGACTAGAATATGCTGTGAGAAGCTAAGTGGCCTCTGGGGGCTTCCTGTGGGTAGTTCTGGGCCTCCCACAGAGCTGGTCTCAGAGAGGACTTGGTCAGTGTCTGCAGTGGACAGCTGCCAAGTGGGTCAGGTGAGGTTCAGAAAGAGATTAAGGGCAGCGCCTTCCAGGAAGCTACCTTTCCTGTGTTCCTGGCTCCTTGGGACCCTGGAACCCTTGACCAGTCGCTTCAGTTACCTGAGCCTCAGTCTGCTGAACTGTAAAATGGGGCTGCAGTAAGATAATCCCTGCCATGTGCTTATGCTCCTTAGAGCTACCCCGCCACCAGCGCACTGCCTCAGCTTGTCCTCTCACCTCTCCTGGGAAATAGCAGCAATGCTATAAACCCCAGGCCGTGTTTGTGCATCCTAAGCATGTGTAGACACCGAGCTCAGTGCCTTACCTCCATTCTGGCACAACATCCCCAGTGCCAGATTCTATTTCATTCCCAGTTTTAAGCCAAGAAGGAGGTTCAGAGAAGGTTTAATGGGTAGAGCAGCCCTTAACAGGGTCCTGTGCTTGGCCCCCACTAAAGCTGCAGCTGCTATCCTAGAACCTAGCCAGGATGGAGGGATGGAATGGATGCCTGGTACCCACCCAGGAAGTGAAGACAGCCAGTAGTCCTCTTGAGGCCACCCAGACAACTGAGGCGGGCACCTCAAATTGCAGCCCTGGGTCCCAGGACCCCAGACCAGCAGGGCACAGATCATGGCTCCATGGCCAGCTGTGGCAGTATGGCAAGTCACCTGTCCTCTCTGAACCTCAGTGTCTTCATCTGTCATATAGGACTATTGACCTTTATTTGTTGGGTTGGTGGAATGCCTAGACCAGTGGTGGCACATAGTAGGCCCATAACAAACCCAGTAAATGGCTGCCAGTGACTCCATAGCATCCAGAAGCCCCCAGGAAACAAGAGGAAGGCAAATAATGGTGGAAAGACGTGACAGGGAAGAAGATGACAGGTTCCTGGCCAGTCCCCTTGGGGTGGCGGCAGACCTTTGTAGAGGACTTGGACCTCCCTCATCACACAGGGTGGCAGCTGGCAGCACCCCTCCCCCACTGAGTGTCATACAAAGGGGCCTCTATTCCTGGCTCTGAGCATTTATCCCTGGCCAGCTGGGTTGCACCACCCTCTCCCCACCCTGCTGGCTACCCCGCCTGGCAGGAGCCTTCCCAAGGCTACACAAAGCCTGGTGTGTCCCTGCAGAGCCAGCCTGGCCTCAGAAGACCCCATCCATGGAGAACCAGAGAACTCAAAAGGGTCCTGGGGAGAGTTTATAGTGTGTGGCAAGGCCATGTCCAGGCCATGATGGGGAGGGGATTGGGGAAGCATGAAAAAGACTTTGGCATGGATGAACCTGCACATGACTCTGGCTCCAGTATACCCCACCCTTGGTTTTCCCATCTGTACAATGGAGACAATGTTAATAACATATCCAACTTTCTGGGCTGTTGAGGGTTCAGTTAGACTATGTAATGCCTGGCACAAAGTCAGCAGCCAGGACTCAGAGCCAGATCAGAGATACCTGGGGGAGTGGGTGGCAGGCAGAAGTGTCCTGAGGACTGGCCAGTCATGTTCTCAGCATATCCCTCCTCGGCCCTAGAAACCTGGGGGGCCGAGACCCCTGGGTAGAAAGTGGGGGGCAGTACCCTCTTATAGACCGACCATTCCACCCTCTACTCTCCACCCAGCAAGGTGCATGTGTATTAGTGCTGACCCTCAGGCCAGGGCCTGAGCCCCTTATTGCCCCTGGCCCATCTGCTGGCAGCAGATTTTATTGAATGACAGCAGCTACTGTTCATGAAACACCATGTCCTGGGACTTTTAGCTCCATCATCTCCTTTCAACCCTATGGCTACACTGAGAAGCACAACAGAATGACACAATGGTTATGGGCTCTGGAGACCAATAACCCAGGTCCAAAGCCCAGCTCTACCACTTCTAGCTGTGGTACTCCAGGCTAGTCCCTCTCTGTTGATCCTCAAAGGGTCTGTGCAACCAAATGAGAAAAGGCCTGCTTGATGCCCTTAGCCCAGACCCCAGTCCCAGCAAGCTTGAAATCCTGACCACTGGGCTATTACCTCCAACTCACAGATGGGGAAACTGAGGCCCAGCCAGCAAGTGGCATAGAGCCTGGTATGCAGGAGGAGGGCAGTAAACCCAATGGCTAATTCTAGGAGATGGACTAGGGATCTGAAGCTAAGTCTGGAGGACTCAGAGCTCCTCTTTTCTCCTTGAGGATTTTGCAAACATATTTTAGCAGTTTGTTCTTATTTCACACATAGCCTCAGCTCCATGGGCCACGTGGCATGGGGCAGGCAGGGCAAGAGACTGAGGCCTGGAGGCTGACCCATCTCTCTGGCTGACCCCCAGGAGAACCTCATTCTGCCACACAAAGTCCCCCTTTCTCCCTCTTACCCACTTGGGGCGGCCAAGTGAACAGCGGAATACCAAGTAATTAAGCTTGTGCGCACCATCCGGGCGCCTGGAACACTGTGGAGTTTCCCTTTTATGTTTATAGCAATTGTATGAAAATGTGCAACATGAAGCGGCACCAGCTGACAAATGAGACGAAACAGACAGGATTCCGGGCTGGCTTTTTCTCGAGCCTGATTGGCATTAATTGTGAGCGTTTACAAAGCACAGCTCGGCGCCTGACATTTGCTTCAAGCGAACGTTTCCTTCTAATAGTTTTAATGATTACAGTGGGAGCTGGTGATCACCGCCAGGCGGGTAATGGGCTGCCTGGCCTGAGCTCTTGCCAGGGGCTTGGCCAGCCTATGCTTGCCTGGGTCCTGGGGATCCCACTTTCCCCTGCTACCTGTTGTGAGAGGGCTGCACCAAGTACCAGGCCTCGGGACCTTGGGCATGGGGTCACCCTACATGGGGCCTGACTGCCAGCACACACTGAGATGCCAGTTTATAAAGTTGATGGGGAAACCCACAGGCACAACGATCCTGGGCACTGACCTGGGGGAGAGGGAAGGAAGGGAAGGAGAGAAGAGCAGTGGGACTGGCCTGGCCTGACCTGGCTCTGAAGCTAGAGGGCCTCTGTTTCCTCATCTTATAACGAGGGTAGGAAGGACTCCACAAATGCTAGCTGCTATTTCATTGCTCTGTGACCTTGGCCAAATTCCTTTCCCACTCTGGGCCTAACCTTCCTCACCTATGTGAGGGGCAGGAACTTGGTCAGCTGGAGTCACAGGGATCAGTGTTCCAGTCCTGGCTCTGGCCTCTTTCCAGCTGCGTGACCTTGGGAGAATCCCTTTTTCTAAGTTAGTTTTCTTCATCAGTACAGGTTGCACAGTGATTTCTAAACTCCAGCAGAACAGTTGTAAAAACCCTCAATTGCTGGCAAGCCAAAAGGCTGTGTCTCATTCCCTACCTGGAGAGTCCTCCTAATACCTCACTCATCCATCCATTCACTCATTCATTCACTCATTCATTCAAGAAACATCAAGTGTCCTTATTAGGAAGCTGGGAAGATATCAGTGAACAAAGCAATACTCTCCTTTGGGGAACAGACATGACAGATTAATATAGCACTTCACATGCAGTATCCCATCAACTTATCCTCATTCGAAGAAGCTGAGGAACAGGGAGAAATGACAGTCTGAAGTCACTGAGATGAGGTGGCATGACATTTGAACACTGGCAGGCTGCCTCAGAGGTGGGTCCTTTCAGGACCCCAATAAGCCCTTTCTGAGGAATTGGAGTAGGCTAACCCTTGGTGAAATTCATCTTCAAGCCGGGCACCACAGCAAGAAGACTGGACCCTGGGAAAAAGAGTCCGTGAGCCTGGGTAGCCTCATAGGGAAATTGCCCAGTCTCTTTGAAGCAGGTAGGGAAATCATGGCAGTCACTGAGAATATCTCAAACCCTCATGGGGTCTTTTTCCTAGGCTAGAAATAGAAGAAGTGCCTCAACTATGGGCCACACAACACACTCATTCCCACATTTCCATCAACACTGTGCAATGCCCAGCAACGTGGCTGGGAAAGGACAGAGGGTTCAACAGCTGCATGGCACTTGCAAAGGCCAGAGCTGAGAGAGAACCTAGTGGGTACAGGAACTGCTGGCATTTTACTGAGGCAGTAGCCTCCTCAGCAGTCAGGCCTCATGGGCCCTCTTACCCCTGCCCCACCTGACCCCTTGACTTTGCCAGGCCCACCCTGCATGAAGCCCACAGGGCAGTTTCCAGCTCTGTGCTTGGCTCCAGCCAGAAAAACCCTGGCAACTGTTTATTCTGGAGTCAGTTTGGGAGGGTGGGGCAGGGAGAAATTTTTTTTTAATAGGGATTTTTTCTTCTTTTGCATATGGTGGCACAGATGGGCCCATGATCCATAAAAACTGTTTGCAATTAAACTCCCACTTTGCATGGCTGGATTTGTCAGTTGTCTGAACCACGAACATGGGGCTCCACACTGATAGGGAGATGGGACTCAGGGTAGGGTGGGGCCAGATGCTGCAGGGTGGGCAGAGGCCCAGGAACCTGCTCTGGGCTTGGGGCCTGAGCTGATGGGGTACCGAGATAGCCTTGCCAGCTCCCAATCTGGGCATTCCCCAGCCCTTGCCCAGAGTCGGAGGGTGGCCAGGCAGTTGGGGTGGGGCTTGGCAGGGCTTCCTTGTCCAGCAGAGACTTGGCCAGTGCTGGGTACCCAGGAAGAGGGCAGGGGGTAATGAGGGTGGATAGAGTGGAGCTAATCACCACTCAGACCCTGCCAGAGACTGGGTCTGGGACTCAGAACAGGCAGAAATGTGGTCAGGTAGTGTGAGCCATAATGGGGGTCCAGCAGGCAGAGTACAATGGCAGGTTCAAAGCTGAAGAGTCAGAACCTCTGGTCTATTTGGCAGAAAGGATCTAGAATGGTGCCAGGAGCAGCTGCCAAAGGCCAGAACTGGCTCCTTTCTCATCCCTGGAGGAATTGGGCCTGCCTCCTTATATCTCCTTGACACAGGTAGGGAAATCAAGGGCCTGGGCTTCCCCTTCCCATACCAATTGGCTCTCTGCATTTGGGAGCCTTTTCAGAGAGCTTCCAGAATGGGGCTGAGGGGCCTTCCACTACTCCTGGGCTTAAAATGCCAGCCTGCCAGCCTTGGACGTTTGCTTGTTTGGGTTTAAAAATGCATCATTTGGCTTGGGGAAATCCTGAGATCGCTAATAATTGTTCCCTGATGAATAGAAATAAGGCCTTGATACCCTCTTCCCCCGCCCCCTCCAAGCTGGGAAAGAAAAGTCATAAAAATAGCTTGTTATCTCACCTATTGAGGCTCCGACTGGATGTTACTGCTAATTGGGTATAACATCCTTGTCTTGTTCTCTCAGAAGCTAAATCAAGAAAGCACTACTGCTGCGAACTAATTATATCTCCGGCCTGCAGCCTGCAGCTTGTCTCTCCCTTTATTGAGTTAAAAAATGGTCATGAACCTTCATCTTTTATCCCCTCAAGCTCTGGGTCTAGGCTGCCCGCCAGGCGTGAAAGCAAGGCAGGGACAGCCCTTTAGGAAGGTGTAGGAGAGGTCTTGGGACAGGCAACAGGGTTGGAAGGAAGCCTCTGCCCCAGGTACCTATCTGGCTCCTTCCCCTTGCCTCACTCCAGACCTGGTATTCAATTTTTCCTAGAAAGAAAGACTTTGGCCACTCCTTGTAGCTGAGCATTTCAGTCTAGTGAGCATTCATTAATTCATTCAAAAAACATTTATTGAATACCTTCCTACTGTATACCAGGCACTGTTCTAGGCTAAAGCTTCCAGAAGACCAGAGGTCACCCCAAACATCAGCTGACTTCATACTGGGTTCATGGGAATGTTGAATAAATACACTTAGACAGAACTGGATTGCTTCTATGCTCAAGGAGCTGCCACAGCTCCCTACTCCAGGAGGGCAAAGCCCAAATGTCAAGATCAGCCCTGGCTCCCTCCATGGTCTCTTTCCACATTCCAGCCACAAACTAGTCCGTCAATCTAAACATTCTTGCCTGCCTACCTGCCTGCCTGCCTCTGAGCTGCTTCTCATGCTGTTCCCTCCACCTAAAAGGGTTTCCTTTCCTAGAAGGCCCATCTCTGCCTGTCGGAAGTCAACCAGCCTTTAAAGACACTTTCTCCAGAAGAGTCTGTCACTCTCAGCCCTGCTCAAGGCTGTGGACTTTGAGACCTAGGTATGAATGCCAGCTCAGCTACTCAGCAAGTGCTTAACCACTGAGCTTTGGTTTCCTCACCTCTGAAATGGGCTAAGAATTCTTCCTAGAGGTGTTAAGAGGCACACTGCAGGTGTCCTGCAGAATGATGAATGAGAGATGCCCCTGAAGGACCTAGCTCTCAGGAAGAGCTCAATAAATGCTGTTATTATTATCCAGACTGAAAGCATCTGGAATCTGCCCAGAGCACTTGCAATGAGCATGTGCTAGACTACACGGACTGGGACACAGATCTCTCTGGGAGACAGAGGAAGGTAACAGACTCTCACACTTCAATAGCACTTGTGGCCAAAATCCCGTATCTTCAGAAAAGATCCCCCGAATCCCTCGCTCTGATAGCTTGGTCCTCTGAAGCACACAGAGAAGGGCCAGTGGGACCCCTGAGCTCATCCAGGCCAGGCAGGCAAGAGGGCTTCAGCTATTAGATTGTAGAGCCTTGGAAAGAACCCCACTGATTGATTGGTGCTGCTTGCCCACAGCTCCGGAAAGAACTCAAGGTCAGGAGAAGAATTCAGCAGAGGAAGAGGGCAGCAATTGATTGGCAATGTCTGCCAAGGGCACAGCTGTGTAAGAAGAGCCAGACCTGCCACAGCTTCACCATCCTTGACATTTTACAGAGGACACAGCTGAGGCCTGGCTGGGGTGGGGGATGACCAGTTCCAGGTCTTGTAGCTCATAAAGGCAATAGCTGGCTCAGAACTGGGTCCCTCAGCCCTTTTGCAAGGATCCTCCTGTAACAGCTCCACCCAACTCAGTGCCCTCGCAGGCAGAGAAAGGCAAAAGTTTGTGCGGATAATGAACGGGGTTCTGTTGACCTGCCATATGGCCTGGAGCTGTTGCTTCACCTCACTGAGCCTCAGTTTTTTCATTTACACAACAAAGATGAAAACACCCTTCTCAGAATCATATGAGAATTAAATGAGAACAAAATGCGTAAACCAGAAGCCAAGTCTAGCACATAGCAGATGCCAATAATGTCCTATGATTCCCACAATAGGCAAAAGTTTTGAGACAGAAGCCCCCAAAGCCAGCAATCAGAGTGCCTCCACCTCCAGGGAGCTCTCCCTGTCTACCCCAGTCAGAAGTTTAAATGTCCACCTCTAATTTCCTAGCATGCTCTGAGAGAATGGGGGCTCCAAATGGCCATATCTGGCTGTTTCCTGCTGTCCCCCTGCTCCTGGCACAATGCCTGCAGACTGTGAATTCCTGTATTGTGGTGACTAGCCATTGTACTGTGATGGTGTGCTGGAGGCCTCACCACCTTTCAAGGCAACTGGGCTTGATCATCTGTGTCCCCAGCACCTGGCAGGGAGCCTGGCACAGAGAAGTGAATCTCTGAATGAGTAGATGAATAAAGAACAAAAATAGCAGTTCCTGTTTACTGCCCTCTTGCTCAGTTACTGCCAAGCCTCACAGCTGCCCTCCAAAGTGGACCTCGGGCTCATCTGACAGATGAGGAGACTGAGGTCACGCAGATACTGAGGGGCAGGGAAGTCCCAAATTCAGGCCTAGAGACTGCAGGCCAGAAGGCCCTGCCACCTCTGCCTCCCTCAATGCCAAGCTCTGACCTGGGCCCTGTAGGGAAGCTGCCCCTACCCTGGCATCAAATTCTAGAGCAGATAGTTAGCTGCTGGACCGCCCTTTTTCTCCCTCCTCCAAGGGAGGTTTCCCTCCCCAGACTCTGGGTCATTAAATTCTACGTCATTAAGTCCCTATCCCTGCACGCCTGTTCACAGCCTGCCTCAGCCTTACCCCGACCTCTCAGGCCTTTGTTCCCTGTGCCCTCTGCACAATGGTAGGGGCTCCCAGGGCCTCAAACAGCTGCTGTGTCCGGGATGCTGGTTTGCTATGGGGCCGGGACCCTGAGCCTGGTCCATCCAGCTCTGAAAGGCTCAGTCAAGATGACTAGAGTACTCGGCACACTCAAGTTCATCCCACCCATAAGCCTGCAAGAAAATTTGAGCACACACAGCCAGTGAGAGTAAAGGAGCCAAGGTTCCACCCTAATCACACTCAAGGCCCTATACACCCTCCTAGTTTGTCTCCCTTTTATCTCAACCATTTTATAAGCTTCCCCTGCCCTTCCTGGTCGTTCCCCTTGATTCTCAAACTTCCTCTGCCAGTGACATCTCCATTCACTTCATACTGGGCAGTTCCATCCAGTCTTCAGAGCCCAGAACAAACACCCCTCCACCCGCCCCTCCCCCGCCACTCCCCAACAGGAAGCCCTTCGTGGCCAGCTGCAGTTTCTCCCTCCTTGTCTCTCCTCCAGACCCGATCTGGCCCTGTCCAGAATCCGAGTTAGTTGTAGACTCATCTAATTCCTAATGGAGGCTGTGGGCCATCTGATTCCTTAGGGCTTTGCCACCCAGAGAGGGACCAGCAGTGTGCCCAGGCTGATGTCAGGTGTTTACCAAGTGGAACCACAAGGGATTGAGGAGGTGGGAGTTGGAACTCCACTTTTGGCTACTGACAGACATCATACTTCTGCCACTCCCTATCTGTGTGACCTATCTGCCACTCCCTATCTGTGTGGGCAGTGACATAACCTCTCTGTGCCTATTTTCTCCATGGAAAAATGGGGTAGTAACAGTACCTGCATTTCTTAGGCTTATAACATAAGCCCTGGGAGATACCAGCAGGGTGACCTCTACCCAGGATTGATTACCATGATTATTTCTGTCTGCACCCCACTCAGTGGCCAGCACAGGAATTTGGGGGTCAGAAAGACTAAGATTCCAACTGGAGTCTGGCTTATTGAGTGTGCGATTCTGGGAAGGTGGCTCATTCCCCAGTGCCTCTACTTCCCCAACTCTGAAATGGCACTAATACTGCCCACAGGAATGCAATATCTACGTCTTGGCACCCTCTTTTGTTCGAAGCACTCAGTAGGCACTCAGAAATTTCTCAACTAATGGATCAGTGGTCCAGGTGGAAGGAATCCATCCCCCTTCCAGACTTCTCCCTACCTCCAGCCTCCAGAATCCCCCTCCCCACTCCCAACCCATGCAAACTAAAATAGTCATTAGGCAGATTTCAAAAGATGTCAGTAGCTTATAATTATAGTCGACATCCTTCTGAGATAAAAGTGATTACCTTGGATGCAAATCACTTAGCAACCAATCAGGGCGGTGGGTGGCGCCCGCGGAGGTGACCGGCCCGCGCGCAGCCCTCCTCCTGCAGCCCGCCCCGCACAAGCAGAAAAAGCGCACAATAGCTCTTGACACGCAAATGGGTTAACACAATAAAGGCGGCTCCGGCCGCTCCGAGGGGAGAGCAGCAATTCCTGGCCCGCGGGAGGTAATAAAGCGGCCCTTTTGTGCATGCCTCCTCGTTCTCACCCCCACTCCGAGCCCAGAGGAATCGCTGCCTGATTGAATTATGGTTCATGAATATGAGTGGCTCCACTAGCTTCCTCCGGTTTGTGAGGGATTGGAAGCAGAAGGGGCAGGAGAGAGGTTGGGGGGGGGCCCTAACCTCTGGCCAGGCCCTGGTGTCCCATCAGGAGCTCAGACTGGAGCCACGTGTATTCATCATGTGAGATGCCCTGGGTAGGTGGTGGGAGACCCAGCAGAGGCATTTGGAAGGGTGGAGGTCCAGGACCTGCCCTGAGAGAGCCATTCAAGGCCTTGTTCTGAGGATGAGGCCACGAGAATGTGCATTTATCGAGTGCTTACTGTATGTTACCACCTGTTCGAAGCTCTCACTGAATCCTTACCACATCCTGGGTAGTGGGTGCTATTATCAGTTCCTTCTCAGATGAGGAAACTGAGGCTCAGAAAGGCAAAGCTACTCACCCAAAGTCACACAGCCAACAAACGGGTGGACCCACTCCATCCCTGGGGGGTAAGTAACCCAGCCCAGCCCCCTTCCAGAGCAAATGTGAAGCTCAGAGAGAATAGGGGATGGGCGAGCTTACATGGAATTAGACAAGTGATAAGGATTACTGAGGGTGGGGGATGGAGAGCTAACCTTGAGAAGGGACTGTCCAGAGAGCTGAGAAGGCCCCCCCATCCACGATGACCCACAGGGATGTCCGGGGTGACCAAACTTGTCAAGGGAGCCCTACCTGGATCCTCTCCCCTGCTTTAACCTCCCCAACTCACCAAAGCCTCCCAGGACACAGCCACCCTAGGGCCACCTCTTCCCCTCACTGAACACACGCTAGCACTCCCAAGCATGCTACCCGGCCACTCCCACTGCCCAAAACACTCTTTGCACTCTTCTGCCTGGTGGATCCCTATTTGTCCTAAGAGGGACAGGGTATTATTCCTATAGGGCCTTTCCTGATCTACTACAGTTGCCCTTGCCCCATCTACATTCTTGCCTTCTCCACCAGCTGGGTGACTACCAGGGGGGTCCCTGAGATGGCTGGAGCTGGCCTCCCAACCTACCCCAGGTAAGCCAGGGCATTTGAAAAATAGCCTAGGGTTGGCTCTCAATCTTTCCTGGCAGGCAGGTTTCAAGCCATAACTTCCTTCCCTCAGTGCTGGACAAAGAGGTACAGGGGGATGAGGGGAGCAGGCTGCTCACAAGGCCAGGACAGAAGTAACTACTCTGCTAGACCTGTTCTATAGTTAATAGGGAAGCAGGATTCCAACCTGGGATTCAGTTTGGCAAGGCATCCAGGTGAGGCCAGACTTCCTCTATAGCCAGAGTCTGGCCCTTGCAGGAACCCTGCCCAACAAGTGGGGGTGCTTCCCTTCCACCCATGTAAGGGAGTGGGAAAACCTGGGGACTCTGGAGCCAGTACAATTCATAGCTGAACCTCTGTGGTTGCCAGGCTGAGCACCTGCAGCCCATCACTTCCTCTGCCTGAGCCTCAGTTTCCTAATCTTTATAATGGGCCCCAGCACATGAGCCACTGAAAGTTGTAACGGAGATCCTATAAAATGCCTGACATGTAGTAAGATGCTGGGTAAGCTGGCACTCCATCCTGCACGTCTCCTGGTGCTATTGCCAAGCCCAGGGAAGGAAACAGAAGGAATCGCCCAATTCTGACAGCCTTGGCTGTGGAAGTGTAAATACTCCACGAAGGACCTCCAACTGCCTGTGTTTGTGGATCTCTGGCGCGCACTTGAGTTTGTTTCTAAACTGGGAAGCTTCGAGAGGCAGCGCAAACAGCCCTTCTGCCCACCTCTCCCACTTCTCCCCCCATCTGCTATTGCTCCTCTATCCTTGGAAGCCTGAGTGTTTAACGACACCATTTCAGCTAGAAATATCATCTCCCTGCCAAGCCCCCAAAAGCAGCTCCACTGATATTTATTGACCTGTTAATTTAGCTAGAAAGCTGGTAGGAGAACAGAAAAATGCTCGCTGCATAGAAATGGGACCTAGCTTCTCATCATGACCTGACATACACTCCCCTCTGCTCTCACCCCACCCGACACAGCTGAAGCAATGACACAGTTCTCTAACCTTTTCCTAGAAACGTGATCACAGCAGTTTCACCCACATCAACAATGGCTGGAAGGAACTTAGAAGAGGAATCAAAGAGCCAGCAGCAGGGTGCTGCCTGAGGGCTCTCTGGGCCATCACAGAAACAGGGCTAGTGCTGGGGTGTGGTGGGGAGGAGAGGGCTAGTGCCTGACCTCCATCAAAGCTGGCCCCTTGGCAGAGACACGCTTTATTCAGACCTTGGCACTGATGGGCCTGACTTGCTCTCCATTCACTTAATGAGTGCCACATGGAGCTTGTCAGATCATCTAAAACACCAAAAGGAGTGGGGCAATCAGGAGTTCAGGACTGGCCAAGGCCTCTCATCTTGGCATTAAAGAGCAGAGGACCCCCTGGACTTGAGAGGCAGCAGGCAAGAGCTCCTCTCCACCTTTCCTGGCTGGGGGTGGGGCAGCCACATTTTCCTAAGCAAAAGTAGCCTATTTTAAGGCAGGGAGCCCACAGTTTTCTGGAGACCCTAGGAACTTAGGACTGCTGGTTGTGTGGTAGGATTCAGGGAGGTGGTCTTTGTATCTCTTTTGAAAGCAGAAAGTTGTTCTGTTTGGGAATCCTAAAGCCCCAGGCACTGCCAAGCTATATGTCCAAAGCTGAAACACCTGTCCTTCTGGGGAGGAGTATCAGAAGGGACAGCTGGAGCGGCCTCCCTCCCCCACTTCATCAGGGGATTTAGGTCAGAGGACTGTAGTTGGGATGGAGGGAGTCTGCCTTCATCCCTCCACTACCCAAAGGCATCCAGCCCTGCTGGCTCCAGCCTTGGGTCATGGCAAGTTCCATCGCCACGGCAACCCCAGTGGCATCAGAAGCCTGGTAGTGACATCACCTCGAGCCTCCACTGGACACCCACTCTCTGTGAGTTTTTTGTCAGAAAGCAGTCTGTAAGGGGACCCTGCTATGGTTTAGCCTCAGAGAGCACAATCCTCAAAAGCAGCCAGCCACATGCATCCATGGAACTCTATTCTATATACCACTCAGAGCTGATGTCCCTTAAAGATCTCAAAGGCTACTTGAGAGAACCCCAAGCTGTCCCATCCTAGGTGTTCCACTCCTCAAACACTTCAAAACACAGGAGTTTCCGAGGAATTTTCAGAAGACGAGCCGCTACCCCGCTTTAGGGGTGGAGTGGCCTCTGACATATGCGCACCCCGGGGCCCAGCAGAGTCCCCACAACGAGCCCGCAACCTCCACTTTGGCCGGCTGGCTAGTCTAGACAAGTTGTGTATGGGAAGGAAGGGGACGGTCAAGAAGCACTGTTGCTTCAGTGTCCCCAAAAGCCCAGGGCCCCTTTATTTCCAATCCGGCTGCCCCTACACCAGGGGGTGCACCAGCTCCAACCCGGAACCCCGCCCCATGGAACTCACCAGATCAGCCAGGCCGTCGGAGGGCACCAGGTCTCAGCGGCGACGACTCTCCGCTCGCAGGGTTGCAGCCATGCAGAGGTGGCAGGGACTGCCTGAGGAAGCCCCTCTTGGGGGCCGATACCTCTGTCCGGGTAGGAAGGGACGCTGTCAGTTAGGGCGACCCAGGCACCGGCCCGCGCTGTCCGAAGTCGGGAGTGAAGGGTCTCTCGGCTCAACGGGGGTCGCGCCCGCCCGGGACCCGGGCCGCGCGGGCGCTCAGGCGGCGCATCCTCGCCCAGGCCTGTGCTCACCGCGTCCGGCGGGCGGCGCTGCGTCTCCCCTCGGGGTCCCGCTCAAGGCTGCAGCTCCGCTGTGCGCTGCTCCCCGGGGCGCCCTCTTCGCCCACACTGGGATCCTGGCGGCCGCGGCCCCTCTCGCCGGCTGCAGCCTGTCTTTGTTGCTTCCTCTCGTTCGACCGCCCGCTGGCAGCGTGCAGCCCCTGGGTTTGCCCGGGGGTGTTGGGGGGTCGTCTCGTTTGGGGTTGCACGCACCTGCAGCGGCCCAGGCGCCTTGCAGGGTATGCACTGGCCCCCGCAGGTTGGAAAGAGCCGCGGCAAGAATGCACCGGCCCCTCCTCCTCCTGCTCCGAGCCCCGGGAGTGGGGGGAGGGGAAGCAGGAGAGCAGTGGCAGCCAAGGCGGCGGCAGCGGGCTGCAGAGGCTCAGATGCAGCTCCGGGGGCCTCGGCGCTGAGAAATAACTGGTCCAGGTGGAGTAGGTAGGACACGAGGACGGCCCGTAGGACAGTGTCCCGGGCGTGCGAGCTCGCGAGGTGTAGTAGGGACGGCGCGAGCTGGGCTCTCACGCGTCCATGGCCCCGCGCGGCGGTCAGGGTCTCCTGGGGCCTCAGCCTCGCGTCGCCTGGTGAGCGCCGGCACCTCGCCTAGCCTCAGGCCCGGGCGCCGCGACCCGCAGGTGGCGGGCCGGCTCTTTGCTTTCCCCGGCTAGCTAGCGCAGCCTCGTCTCAGAGCCGCCGGCCTGGGTGTCTTGCCCGCTGCTCCGCTCCGGCCCGACTGACAGGCACGAGAGCCGGCAGCCGCCGCGGCGTCTTGCTCCCCGCCCACCCTGCAGTTCAACCCAATCAGCGACGGCCAAGAGGCAGTTACCAGGGTGACGCGGCGCCGCGTCCTGCTGGGGGCGTGGCCAGGTGCCGCCACGCGCGCTTTTCGCGGCAAAATTCAAAGGCCGGCCGGGCGGCTCTCCAACCTCCTCCCCCAAGCTGGGGTGAGGAGGGGCCAGCCCCGGGAGGACTGCAACTCCCTGTATGCCGCGCGCCGACGCCGGGCGGAGGGGCCCCGACTGGGGATGTAAAGCATGCTGGTACCTGTAGTCCCTTTGTTGGGTACTAGGGGTGGGAAAACCAGTATCATTTATTGAGCACATATTTGGTAGCAAATCGTTAAAAATAATAAATAAAATAAGCTAACACTATCTTCACACACACACACACACACACACACACACACACACACACACACCCATTTTACAGATGTGAAAACTGATATGGTAGATACTATTATTAAATTCCCAGCATATAGAGGAAATTGAGGTTAAGAGATAAGACATAACACTCTATCTTAGAGTACTTTGCCCCAAGACATATTTCTGGCAGTGATAGATTTTTGGCATCACAGTTGAGATCTCTGGAGCATTTACTATATAACCAGGCACCATGCTGAGCTCTTGATAAGCTCCACCTCATGGAATCTTCAGGACAAACATGGGAGGCAGGCGCAGGTATTCTCTCCCACTTAATAGATGGGGAAACTGAGGCACAGTATCCCTTGAGGTCCAAATTTTGAATCTATTAAACTATATTGTACCTTGCCTTTTACTTTCTAAGCAGCTTCATAGGTCTTCATTTGATCTACCTGAGAGCTCATGGGTGGCCCATCTAGCAGTCCCATTTGACAGCTGGAAAATTGAGTCCTGAGAGGAACAATTCCCTCAATTTCCATGTGCCCATCACACAGCAAGCTGGGGAGCCAGCTTTCCAGGAAAGACCTCAGGATCACTACAAAAATGCAGCAGCCAGAACTCCCTCCACCCTTAGGCTATGTACATGTGCATACCACCCACACACAATGGAGTCCCCTGTGGGTGGAGATCCAGCCCTGTCTTTGCTAACTGTTGGCCTTGAACGTTTAACTTCATGACTCAGCGCCTCAGTTTCTTGTCTGTGTTTAATGATTCCTATCTTACAGGGTTGTTGTGAGGGCAAAGTGAGTTAATGAATGGAAAGGACTCAGAACACAGTAAGTGCTCAATAAATACTATCTCTGGTTATCAAGAAGTGAAGGGCTTTGGAGACCCTGGTGAATTTACTTAGTGGGATGAGCTCATAATAGTCGGCCCTGGCCTACTTCCAGGAGCCAACCCACCTCTACCCAGAACCTGGGAGAGGCACCCACAGGGGAGCTCCCAAGTAGGCCACCTGCCACCTTATCTAGGGCAGGAGCTGGCCCTGTTTCAGGCCGCTGAGCAGCCACCATGAACACAGTTCCCAGGGCTTTGGTGCTCAGCTTTGGTTCTCCCTACAGCCCCACCTGTACCCTGGGGAGTTGGGGTGAGTGGGGATTTACCTGGAAACTTGATCCTGCTGCCAGCTGCTTCAGCTGGGCAGTCAGCCTCTTGAACTGTCAGTGACGTCAGGGTGGGTTGCCTGGACAATGCACTGGGTGGACTCTGGGCATAGACAGGTGGGGAGAATGCATGGCACACTCAAGCCAGTTGCAGGACAAGGGACCGCGACAACCAAAACACTGGGAAGAAAGAGAAGGCGAGAAGGGAAGAAGAAGGCAGCAGGCCACACCATAGCTTTTCTGAAATTTGGGATTTTTTTTTTCCATTGTAGGCTACCATGACTTGACACCAACTATGGGCCAGGCAGTGCTCAGAGCTATTTATATCTATATTTCTATCTCCTTTAACCTTCAGAGCAATCCTGTGAGGTCTGTTTGATTATTACCCACCTCTTATGGTGGAGGAAGGCTGCATGATTTGCACAAGGTTATACAATGACAGAACCAGGTCCCAAATATCAATACCCCTGACCTTGATTTATTGCACTCAGTGCCAGTCCCTAATTAACTGGGTGTGACCTTGAGGGCAAGTTTCTTCTCCTCTATGGACCTCAGTTTTCTCTGCTATAAAATGGAGGGTGGGGCTCATGACCCAACCTATCAGACTCAGGAGCTGGCACCTCCTCCCACCCTCAGTGGTTTCCAAAGTTTTCCATGTGATTCCATTTTACAGTCAAGGGTTTAGAAGATCTCAAATGCCCTACCATCTCTGAAGGCTGTGAGTCCACGATGTGCTAATTGTGGGATTTCAGGCAGCAGCAGACTCAAAGGTAGCTATGTAGGTGCAGAGGTGACTTCCAGGTACCCACCACCACCAGATGCTCAGTCTCTGGACTTCACTCATGTCTCCCCCACAAGCACTCATAGTGCCCATCACTCCACACCACTCCACACATGCCCACATCCCTGAGGTCAGGCCTTCATTTCCCCCTGCTCCCAGCCTCCCCTTGCTCTTGGTCATGTCCAATAACTCTGCATTATGTGAATGGAGACAATGTCAAGATGGATTTGCCACGGTCTGCAGAACTACCAGGCAGCCCAGCTCCTAAACACTGGCTTCAGTCAGAGGTCTAAGAGACCCTGAAGAAATTTGGGGACAGAGAGCACCTCATTTCTCACTGCCTGTGTATGCCCCCTACATGAAGAATCAGGATTCAAACCCAGTATGTCTGATTACCCGCACATTCTCCCATGTGTATCCTGGACTCCCAGAGCATTGCCCCAGCTGTCCCCTCCACCTAGAATATCTTCTCTCCAGGTAGTTGATTCTTGCCCCACTTTCAGATTTCAGTTAGGTTGACACCTCGTCTAAGAAGACTTTCTTGACCATCACCTTCAAGGGTGGAGTGCTTCCCCTTTCATAGATGTACCCAGTCTGTGTTGCAATGGCCCACTTATTTTTGTCAGTATTGCCTATCAACCTGAGAGTTCTGTGAGGACAGAGGCTGCATTCGAACCACTTTATCTCCAACACAGGCCTAGCATTCAGTCAGCACCCAATAAAAGTTTGTTGAATTAATCTCTGAATCAATGAATGAATGTGGCCTGGGTTTTTGTTTTGTTTTCTTGTAGGCAAAGCAGAAAGAGGAGGAGGAAGGAGAATCAGACTTACTGGGTTTGAATACTGATTCTTCAGGTTACTAGCCATGTAACTCATTTGCTTTGTGCCTCAGTTTTCCCCATTTGTGAAGTAGGGTTAACTGCCACTGCAAGGGGCCTGGAACTTGGAACTTTTGCTTCTACCCTCCCACTTATGTAAGGTTAGTCATGCCCTACTCACTGAGGCTTGATCATTCCCCCTTTTAACTCTAGTCGTTCATTCATTTATTCATTCATTCATTATTTCCTAAGGACCTTCCCTGTGCCAGCCACTGAGGATTCAGCAGTGACCCAGACATAGTCCCTCACTTTCACGGAACTCAAGTTTCATGGGGGACAGAGAAGGCAACTAGCATTAATCATCCAGAGTAATAGGCAAGGGGAAAGCCCAGAACATGCCCCTGACCCAGCTAGTGATGGTGGAAACCCTGATCAGCTGCCTGTGAATCATGAGTAGGAAGTAGCCAAGGGTAGAGGTGAGGGAAGAGTGCTCCTGGTAGAGGGAATTGCTGCTGCAAAGGCCTGATGTCCAAAGCAAGAGAGTTGTGAATGTCCCAAGAGTATATGTGGGTCAGAGGCTGAGATGAGGCTGGGGAGGGAAGCAGAGAGGCAGACACTGAACCTTTATCCTGGTTGGGAGAGCAGGCCTGCCCCAGCCTCTCTTCCCAGCCCCCAATTGCCTCACCTGCCCTCGTTGCTGTAATCTAGGCCAGAGCCTGGAGGGAGCCGAGCCCCCATTGGTGCATACCACGTAGATTTTTCAGAGATAATTTAATCAGAGCTATTAATAAGCAGAAAAGAAAGAGCTCTTTCTTTATGCTTCTCCTGGAGAAAAGGGAAAAGAAGAAGCACGTGTAACCTTGTTATTCACCCAGCCCTGCCCCCAGTACCTGGAGCCTCTCTCTGGAGCAGGCAGGCCTAGGGGGGTGGGGCAAGGAGGCCAGAGGACTAGAGGAAGGGGGCTGAGGAGGACCAAGTAGCCTCAGGGATTGACCCCTGCCAAGCTCCCAACCACGCCCCACCCTCACACCCCTCTAGCTACTTTGGCCTCTTGGCTGTTTGAAGGGCCAAACTGTTTTCAATCTTGAGGCTTTTGCACAAGCTGTTCCCTCTGTCCAGAACACTCTTCCTTCTCTTCGCACAGTTGGCCCATTATTGTGCTTTAGGTCTCAGCTCAAATGTCACTTCCTCAGAGAAGTCCTCTCTGACTATGCCATCTGACTTCATTCTCCCAGAGCACCTTCCTTTCGCTTTTCCCTTTCCAGCACTTAATAATGTTGGCTACTCCCTGAACACTTGCGGGTTGATTTATTTTCTGCCCCCACTTTCTAGACTGTAAGCTCTGGGAGGAGAGGAACTCTTTGTCATCATCTTCACTGCTGCGTTCCCAGCATCTTGCATAATCACTGATACAGAGTAGGTTTTATGTCACTATTTAGTGACAGAATTGGGAGGGTTAAAGGGGCCTGGGTTGTAGGGACAGTAACCAGTAAGCAGTAGGAGACCCTCCTACCTGGGAGATCTGTCAGAGAATCTGGGAACCATGAAATATCCTCCTTGTTTCACCACTGGGGATCAAGAGGCCCAGAGAAGGGAAGGCACTTAACCAAAGTAATACAGTAAGTTTGGGCCAGAGGTGGGACTTGAACCCAGAGCCCTTTTAGGGGTACACAGTTCCATATGATTCTCATCTCAAATACTAGTCCCCCAATTGCCTCACCTGCCCTCGTTGCCATAATCTAGGCCAGACTCAGGCTCAGAACTGAAATAGTGCTGTGCTGCCATTAATTAGTGGTGTCTGCTATGAATCTAGGATTGGCTTTTGGGGAACTAGCAACACAGGGGCTATACCTGTGAATGGAGTTAGTAAGAGTTAGAATGGAGTTAGAATGGGAGTCTGCAGGCTTGATTCCTTCAGTCAGTGCCACCATCTTGTCATGTGACCTCCTAGACAAGTCAGCCAACTTCCCTGGGCATATTTCCTCATCTGAAAGTCAGGACTGTCTACCCTAGGCCTGCCTATCTCAAGGACTGTAATGAGAAAATAATATAACATTTCCAAAATCCTAATGAGCTTTACAAATATAATCAATGATTATTATTATAAAATACAGCAAGAACAATGATAATAACATCTATCTAGTAAGTCTCCACTATGAACCAGGCAATACCCCAGATCTCATATGGGATCTGTATACCTTGCAATCAGCTCATGAAGAGGAACCACTGGTGTGTTACATATGTGAAACCTGAGGCTGGAGTCAGTGGCCTTGCTCAAGGTGGCATACAGCTCCTAAGTGCGTGGGAAAGATTTTACCCCTGCTGTGGTCTCTTTGCAGTAGATGGTTTCTGACTCAGCTAGCAGCCTTAAACAGTACATTGGAAGTGGGGGTGGTCCTGCAACTCCCTCCCTCCATCCCACCCAAGGTCATCTCTGTTCTCCAGCTAGCTGGACCTGGTTCTCCCAGGCTCTGAGTGGCAGGGAGATTTCCAGGGATAAAACCCAGCCTGCCTGCCTTCCCTCTGGCCTGGAAAGGCCAGCAAGCCCTCCCAAGCCCGCCTGGCAGATCTCCTCTTGTACAAAAAGTTATTGACTTATCAAGGTTAAAATACATTCAGCACAGGCCAATAAAACAGGGATTCTGCCGCATCCTGGCTGTCATGTGCAGCCTGGTTTTCATGGCAACAGGCCCTCTTCTGCACATGAAACGGTTCAGTTGTGCAAAGTTCAGGCGTTACATAAACAGGGAGTTAACAACAGCAGCAGAAATCAATGTCTGGCCAGGCATGGCCTGGGGAGATAGCATTGATTGGGCCCTTCGTCATTGATAGGCTGGGTCCATGCTTCCTGCCCAGTCGCCTCGGGCTCCCTCCCCTGGCTCAGATCCAGAGAGCTCCAGGAAGGTGCCTCCACCCTTGCCCCAGAGCCCCTTTCTGGCTGGGATCCAGAAGGGAAAGGATCTGCTCAGCTGTCTGCAGCCGTTTTGTAAATCATTATTTCTAAGAGACGCCATTCCATTGCCTTAAAATATGTTCATGCCATTGTTAATGGAGAACACATCCCTTTGTCTCTTAAGCCTTTCTTGTGACACAGAACAATCCCACTGCCTCTCTGTTTAGCCATAAAACCCACCCATACATCAGATGTGCCCCAGTGAAGTCAAATAGAGCAGGATATGAAACCAAACTGGTTGTGCAATTTTGGGTAAATCACTTCACCTCTCTGAGTCTTGCCTTCCTGTTTTCTAAAATGGCAAGAATAACAGCATCAACTTCATGGGTGCAGGGAGGAAGAAACTAAGGGACACGTGAAGCCCCTAGCTTAGGGCCTGTGTCAGAAAGCTAACCCTCTGTGTCTCTCTTCGATTATAGATTCCAGGAGACACCCTCATGGAGCAGAAAAGAGCAGGGAACTAGGAAGCAATATTAGGGTTCAAATCCTAGCTCTACCACTAGCTGTGTGACCTTAGGGAAGTCAGTTTACACTCTGAGCCTTGGCATTCATTCTCTTATATAAAATGGGGAAAGTGCCTTTGTAAGAGTGAAGGAAGAATAAAGAGCTCAACCACGTGGATGTTCTGGGAACACAGAAGGTGCCTAGTAAAGATTTATCAAATCAGATTTTTCCTCTAGTGTTCCAACATCAGACTCACCTACCCTCACAAAATGGAAAATCTTAAGGGCTTTTTCTCAGGAAAGGGGGAGGTTCAAGAGGGAAGAGTTGTTCATTCCATTTCCTGGAAGGTCCTTAAAGATAGGAGCCTGGTCTTCTTCATATTTGTATAGTCAAGGTTTGGGACAGAGTCCAGGTATACAGTAATAGCTCAATACATGTTTGTGGAACAAAGCTAAACTCCTGTGGAAAGCTGGCTAGGCCACCTGTGATCGGTCACTAGTAGCGTGGAGACCAGGGGATGGCTAGGATGGTTTAGGACAATTGTGGGGACTTCCAGCCACCCTGGGTGTAGCAGAGACAGCCATTTCACCACTGAAATTCATACCCACTCCCATGGGATAGAATAAATTCTAGGAAGCAGAGTCTAGCTAGGCTATGTAGCCAGGGACTATATTTCTAGCCAAGGTTGTATGAGTAGCTTTTCCAATAAAATATGAACAAGTATGATGTAAGAAGTGAATATATCTCTTCTCTGTGAGCATTCTCTTTGGCCTGAAGGAAGATAATTGAGCCTTTTAGGGCACGGCCAAAGATAGATGGAGTCTGGGTTCCTAAACCACTTGTGGAGGAAAGTTGCCCACATGTTGACCAACAACACAGGCTCTGAGCTGTTAGGTGAGTAATAAACTTCTGTTGAGTTTCACCACTAAGTTTCCAGGGGCCATTTGTTGTAGCAGCTGATGTTGCCATCACAATGAATTCATAGGGCTTCCCAGAGAAGACCCAGAGCCCTCAGCATGGTCCTCTCTGAGTCACAAAATTTTGCAGAGTTTCCTATTTGATAAAGTATAAGTACAGTAAAATATTAAGGGTAGAATCCATATAGTGGATATTTGGGTGTCTACTGTAAATATCTTTTAACTTAGCTATATGTTCAAAATGTTTTTAATAAAATGCTTTTAAAAAATCACTATACCTATATTTTCAAAATTTTCCTAGGAACCTTAGGGTGTGAGGAAGATGTGTCAAGGATCACTATCTGTGGTGGGGGTGGACAAAGGGAGATGGGAAAGAGAGAGCTCTGGAGTCTACACTCTATTCCACCTCATCAACTTCAACTAGAGCACATTCAGTTTCATCTCTTTTTCATATTGGAGTTCAGCATGGATTTAATTTGAAGAAAGGTTTCCACTGTTACAAAAATAAGGTTTGAAAACCACTGAGCTCAATCCTGTCATGTGGCAGATGTGGAAACTGAGGTTCAGAAAGGGGAAGGACTTGCTCCAGCTCCCACAGACAGGACAGGAATTCAAATCCAGATCCCCTGACCCCCAGGGCAGAGTTTGCTTCTGTGGTTTTCTGATGGTTTTCTAGGGGTCTCTATACTGGGGGCTGCTGGAAGGCCAAGGGAGTGAGTTAGACGCCAGGCAAGACTCTCTCACATCCTGCATCCTTCAGGGAGAGCCCTCTGCTTTTGTCTGTCTTATATGTGAGGTTCCAAGGTATTTGGCCAAAGAATTCTGCAGACAGGGAGTGTCTGGGAGGTGATAGGGGACACTGGAGAAGACTTCAATGGAACCAGGAGTTTCCTGGAGTGGAGCCACCCCTCCATCACAACACTACCTCCTTCTCGCTAGCTGTGGTGGGAAGATAGATGGAGGGAGGCAGTGCTGGGACAGAACACTCAGGAATGATGGATTTGGGCCCTGACCAGAAGCCTTTGGGGTCATCTGGGGCTGCAAGCAGAGGTGAGGGGTCACCCATCTGGGGCAGGTGGGTCATCGAGGAATAGGGATTCAGTTTAGAGGTCGGAGGGCTGATGATGGAAGGGATAGTGTATACCCTAAGCCTGGCACTCCTCTGGTACTAGATGTCTCATTCATTCATTCATTCATTCATTCCTTGACTCTAGTGTGCTAGGCCCTGGGCTAGGCACTGGAGATTCCAGGATAAATGGGCACCATTCCTTCAGGGAGAGTAGCAGGTGGGAAAACAACGCCACCTCACCCCACCAAGCCAATGACCGGTCCTGTGACCTTGGGCAGGTCCCCTTTAGCTTTAGTTTTCCCATCTGGAAAATGAAGATAATTATAATTCCAAACTGATGACATGTGTGATACACATGGCACAGAGGTTGGTGAGGAGAAATGGTGATTCTCTTCCCCAGACTTCCAATTTAAAAAGAGTCATGTTACCCCATCCAGATTGCTGGGGTTCAGGTGAGACAGGGGCATGAGTTCAAATCCTGACCCTACTTATAGCTATGTGGTCTTGAGTCAACTCATTTCTCTTCTCTGGATTTTGCTTTTCTGTTCTACAAAATAAGCACGATAATATTAGTAAGTGCCGTATCTAGTGGTTATGAGGTTTTAATGAGTCAGTATATGGAAACATTTAGAACAGTGCCTGGCCCACAGCTAACAATCAAGTAAATGTTAATCATTGCCATAAGTGCTATGCTGGACTCAGTCTATCACAGCAGTAATAGCACCACTGATGAATACTGATGTCATGCTAGAGGTGGACTTGCAGGCCATCTAAACCCAGTCTGGTGCCTCCATGCTAACTCTAACCCCTCTGGAGGGAATTCCTAGAGCTCTGGCTTTGATTGGTTTTGCTAGTCCAACTGGGCTCAGTGAGAACAATGCTGCAATCAATTAGCAATGCCTGCATGGGCAAGGGAAAAGAGAGGCACAGGAGGCATGACATCCACTAGCCATTCTTGATGCTGGCCCAAGCCTCCCCTTGTACAGATGGGGAAACTCAGGCTCAGAAAAGGAAACAAGACTTGCTTAAGGCCACACAGGCTGCCACAGTTAGGGCTCCTGAGCCTGCCTCCCCAATTCCTCACTGGGCCCTGGTCTATGTCATTTAATCCTGTGGAGAAACGTCATTATTTTGCCATTACATTTCCCAGCCTGTTTTCTGGAAGGGAGTTAATTGATTTAAACTTTTCCAGGATGATTCTCCCTCCCCTTCTCTCCCTTGGGTTCCCATTCTATTATCACTCTGCCTCCTGGAAATGAGTAAGTGGCATCTGTGAGGACAGGCATAGACGTCTCTAGGTAGAGCGTCCACGTGGGTATGGAGAGTGTGCACCTTGCCTGGAGCTGGGTCTTCTGGAGACCTCCACCTTTAATGTCAACAACTGGCAGGACTCAAGTGTGGGGAGTTAACAATCCTCATAGCGGCCCCCTCTTGTGCCGTGTGCTAGGTGCAGCTCAGAGCTTTCATTGGCTCTTCACATCCACCCAATATAAGAAGGGGGAACTGAGGCAGGGGCGTGGTCCCAGAGCTGAGATCCAATCCAAGACTACCTGGCCCCATAGTCTTAGTTCTTTTTTTTTCATACTCAAAACCCAGTTACCCTAAATGTCCTTTCAGATTCTGACCCCTGACCTGTAAGTATGGTTGAGGGGTGATCATTGACATTCCATTAGATGGATGAAGAAACTGAGGCCAACAGGTGGGGAGTGACTGATCCTGGGCCACCCAGCAAGTGAGGCCAAGGCTCTGTCCTTTGTCTGCCCCCAAGGGGAAAAAGGACAAGAGTCTCAGAGCAGGGCTGGCTGTAACTGTCCTCCTGCCGATTTGTCTTCCAAGCTGAAATATTTATTTACGCACCCCATTTAATCAGGATATGCCATAATTAGCAGCAGATTTGTGCCTCCTGCCCATGGTATTATTTATTTTGGGTTCCGGGCGGCCACTTCCCAGGGCTGAGTGTGCACTGGGCCTAGATTTCAATCAGATGGGGCCATGGCAGAGCTGTCCCTGGGGACCTCACCGAAGCAATGCCCCCCTCAGAATGATAAATGAGCCCACATACAGCAGAAATGCTGCCCAGCTGCTCTGGGGGGCCGACATGCACAGGGTGGAGAAGAGGATGTCCTCACCAATCCCAGGATCCTGTCACTGAGGAACACCCCCTCCCCCAGTGCCAGATAATAGGCTGGCATTCCCCAACCCCAGGAAGAAACATACAAGAGAAATGGTGCAGTGCAGGCCCCACTGTAGTTCTTCTTCTGAGAGTCCTCAGGCTGCCAGAAACTTGGAAGGGCTGCCTGTTCCTATTGTCTCGGACAGGTTTTTATGTCAGCATCTCTTGGCCTTGACCATGGGGGACATATTCTTCTGTTCACAGCCCCCATGGCTGAGAAGTTATTTCTGCTGTCTAACTTTAGTCAAGATAAAAGCATTTGCAACTCTGAATCCCAGGTGACCCCACATATGACATCTCTGTCACTGGAAGGAAGCAGAAGGTATGGGAAGGGAAGGGAGTGTGGACAAGAGTTCTCTGGACGCTGGAGGGAGTGGAACAGAAATAAAAGCTAATCTTTATTGAGGCCTCTTGTGCTAAGGCCTTTATCTGTGTTTGGCTTAGTTTCTTAACCTCTCGGTGCCTCTGTTTGCTCAACTGTAAAATGGGATAATAGCAGGAGCTACCTCCCTTGGTTGCATAAAGATTAAGAGTTAATACATGCAGAGCCCCCAAAAGTACTCTGCACACAGTAAGTGCTCAATAATTGTTTACTGTTATTATTTGGGGCTTAATTCTTACACTACTTTGTCAAGTCAGAGCCACACCATTTTACAGAAGAGAAAACTGAGGCCAGTGCCTTGCCCATGAGATGAGCTTCATATCTTCATTTTCCAGACAAGAGAACCAGGGCCCAGGATGCCAAGGAGCTCCTCAAGGGCTGACTCCAGCATGGCGAGGGCTCTGTGACTTCATCAGGTGTTTTGGGAATCAAGCGAGGGCGTCTCCAGAAGGCACCCAGAGTGGGCCTGGCAGGAAGCCATCCTCTGGCCACAGAGGAGCTGGGTCCTGGGGCCAGCTCTGAGCAGCTCCAGGCGAGTGTTTCACAGGTCATGAACTAATCATAGCAAAGCTGGCACAGCTCCCAGGGGTCCACTGCCAATTAGGCCAGATGCCCACAGGGGGATCCCATTGTCCCTGGCCTAGTTGGGACAGGGTTTGTGGCTGAGCTTTCCCCAGGGACTGCTGCTTCCAGGCCAAGTGCCCTAATGAGGTGAGTGAGAAATGTGGCTGTAACAGGTGGGGCGGGGGTGGGAGGACTTCACCTGGGTCTCATTTTGCAAATGAGGAAATTGAGAGCAAGGAGAGGTGACAGAGAAACCCTGGAGGCTCTGAGAGGGCCCCTGATAAACAGCTCCCTGATACACACATCCACCAAGCTGGTCCAGATCCAAAGTGCCTTTGCTGTGTGGCCCTGGGTGAGTTATTCAATCTCTCTAAACCTCCCTTGCTTCAGGTGCCATAATGGGAATACTATCTACCTGGGGATGGGGGGCACAGTGGATGTGAGGATCACAAGATGTGAAACACACCTGCCACTCAAAGGATTCTGATCTTGAAACAGGACAAAGAAGTGTTGTGGAGACCCATTCCGTGTCTACACCTGTGCCTTCTCATTTTTCCCAGGCTGTTCCATCTGCCAAAAATATCGTTCTGTCCCACTTTCCAAGACTGATTTCTATTCAGTGTTGGGGTCTCAACTCAATTGTCACCTCCACAGAAAGCTCTTGCTGACCCTCCTCCATATATAGACTGACCCTCCTCCTCCATATATAGACTGAGTTCCAGGGGAGCCTCACCCTGATTACGCTGGACCGTGTCACCTGCTTCCTCACTGTGGCAGGGACCCCCACTGTTTTTTGCACTGAGGCCTTGGTGATCAGCATGCTACCTGGCATATCATAAGTGCTAAATAAACATTTGTTCAATGGCTGATTTGCTCATCGAATGAGTGAATGATGCAACCAGTGAATGGAATTCACTGCCATGCTGGTGTGGTCTGAATGTTTGTGTCCTTTCAGAATGCATATTCTAAAAATCTAGTCCCCAAGGTGATGGTATGAAAGGTGGAGCCTTCGGGAGGTGATTAGGTAATAAGGGCATTACCTTCACAAGTGGGACCATGCTCTTGTAAAAGAGGCCCCAGGAGCTCCCTAGTCACTTCAGCTGTGTGAGGACACAGTGAGAAGTCTGCAATCTAGGAGAAGGCCCTCTCCCAACCTTGCTGGCACCCTGAACTGGGACTTCCAGCCACCAGAACTGTGAGCGATAAATTTCTATTGTTTATAAGCCATTCAGGCTTTGGTATTTTGTTATAGCAGCTTGAATGGACTAAGACACATGCTCACCTCTCCTCACTCCTCACCTCTCATCCTTCACAAAGAACCAGGAACCTGGCAGCTGGGGTGGCAGCAGCTAAATTTAAATGCCCTGTAACAGGAGCTGACCAGATGTAAAGCTAGGTTCTCAGCTCTGGGAGCTCGTTTGCTTTATCCAGAATGCTGGTCAGGTAGATATTGCTGGGGGAGAAATCAGTTTTGAGCTGTCCATCTTTGGTGCCTACGGGAGCAGCAGAAAAGGCTGATCAGGGATTTGCCAGGCCTGGGTTCCAATTCCAGTCCAGGTATTATCCAGCTGGCGGAACATAGGCAAATGCCTTTACACCCTGGGCCATATTTTCCCCATCTATGAAACAGACTTGCCTCCATCCTGAAGCTGCCATGTCCACTTAAGGGAGGCCCTTTGATTTGGCAGGGGACAATAAGCAGGCCTAGTCTGTCCCACATCCTGACCTCCTCATCCAAGGGAGAGCCAAGCCCCAGATCCCAGCGTGCTGGGTTTGAGAGACTCTCATCATCTGCCAATCCCATTCCTTTCTTCTCGTCTGCACTGATGCTGACCTCTCTCTCTCTCTCTCTCTCTCTCTCTCTCTCTCTCTCTCTCTCTCTAAATTTCAGCTGTGCAAAGAGCTAAAGGTATCCACGGTCATTTGCTGAGCACCTACGACATGCCAGGCCCTGGATGTTTCTGCCCTTGCTGGATCTTCCCCAGTGTCCCATTTTACAGATGAGGAATTTGAAGCTTAGAGAGGGAGAACAGGGGCCTAAGAACACACAGCTGTGAAGTGCTGAACACGGGGCTTGAACATCCCCTCAGCTCTGGAAATAGCCTCTCTTTGGGGGATGGCTCTCTTGGGGACAGTTCAAAATGTATCCCCATTTTACAGATGAGGAACCTGAAACTCAAGGAGGTGAGGTGATTTTCTGGAAGTCACCCAGCTGAGAAGTGGCAGTGCTGTGATTCAAACCCCAGTAATGCCAAGGCTTATGCTCCTTGGCCAGCGGTCTTACAGAAAAGTGGCATCAGGAAATGTTTGTTGATTGAGTGACTGACAGAAATAATGAATAATTTAATGAATGAATGGCCACCTGTAGGATGCCTACTGGGGGCTGGCAGGGGCAGGAGAGGAACCTCTAAATCTAACTCAGGCCCTTCAGGCCTGCCTCTTGACCACCCACAGGGCATTCCGTCTTTTGCCTCATTGAGGGAGGGGGTAGGTGACCATCTGGTGGGAAGAGCAGGGGCAAACGCCAGATTCCCCCAGCCTCTCTTCTGCCCCTGAATGCTCACACTCTTTGTGACTTATTGTTTAACTTTACAAGCTCCTTGGCTTTTATGAGGGTTATTTATAAAGCTCTGGGCTTTGATTCATGGTGCAAAAAAGCAAACTCCTGTGTCTGAAAATGTCACCAGGGATTAGGGGAGTCTTTGAAGTCCCCTCCTAGCAGGCAGCACCCGCCCCGCTTTCTTCTCCAAAGCATCTCCAGGCCTGGGAGCCCTGGCCAGGGCCCAGGAGCCCTCCTTTGGGGTGGCTCCTGTCCAGATGAGTGACAGGAAGGGATTTCTCTCCCAGAGCACTCTTCCCAGCTAGGCACTTTTCCCAGTTCCAGGCAGGACTGGGTCTCCCTGGTCTCCAGATGTTAGCAACATCTGTCTCTCATGTTTATGCACAGCCAGAGGCTGCTATCTCGCATCCCTGAGCCCAGCAGTGGGGACTAAGGGTCTTTTAAAAATGGATTATTATTACTGGCTTATTGGGGCAGGGAATGTAAATAGGCAGATAGAGCAGAGAGAACAGCTCTTGATGTGGCAGGGGGCTATTCTCTTCCTCCTAGCCCCAGGGTCTAACCTTATACCATGCCTGGTAGGGAGAGGCCCTCATCTGTTTCTTCCTCTCTATTCAATCAGGTGACAGTTGAGGAGTTCAGGTTAGCTCATGGTGTGGTAGAGAGAGGGACCCAAGTGGACAGTACAGACAAGCAGCAGCATTTTCTACTCTCCACCTGATACCCCATCAGCATAAGGACAGAGGGATGGACAGAATAACTTTGCCGACTTCCATTCAAACATTCATAGAAGTCTGAAGATGCTTCCAGGACATTTTCTCTCTGGCTTTCTCTGGATCTCGTTGGACTTTTATGCATCTTAGTAGCCAATAGCAAGTAAGGAAGTAAAGTCCCAGCTTGTCCTCTCTGAGTTGTGTGATCTTGGGCAAGCCCTTGCCCTCTTTGAGCTTCCCCTCTCCTATTTCCAAAATGAGGACCCTCATTTTAGGCAAGGTTGTGGGGGGGATTAGACAAAGTCATTCCCAAAAGTATACAAGATGCTTGGTAGCCCTTGAAGGAGCCAGTGGTCCCCCACTACCTCCTTCTTTAAACCAAGCTCCTTTCTCTAGGCTCAGAGGAGGTGAATTCAGAATCCCAGGGGAGAGAGGCCTCCGCCAAGGCCCCTCATCTGAGCCTCTGCCCAGCTTTCCCCCAGATCTGGCCTCTCAGCTAATGGAGGAGATAGCTACCATGACCATCCACAGTGCTGGCTTCATTGCCACCATCTTTTTTTTTTTTTTAATGCCTACAGCACCTGGTCTCCCTAGGTGGTCTCCCATCCAAGTATCAACCAGGCCCAACCCTGCTTAGCTTCCGAGATCAGATGAGATCTGGCACATTCAGGGTGGCATGGCTATAGCATTGCCACCATCTTTACTTACTCCTTTTAAAGATCACCAAGGAGGAATAGGGTGCTTCTCTTTATGGGGGAAAGACAATAAGGTGGCAGTGGGTGTGTTCAGGGTAGGGGGCTATGCATGTGAGGGTGAGGGATGGGGAAGAGGACTGTGGAGAAACTAGGGTAGTAAGAATGGGGCCTCATGAGCAGACAGGTGAACAGGTGTGTCAGGAGAGTAAACTGGTAAATGAATCAACAAACTGTGGTCTCCTTATACCACAGAATACTGCATGGTGATAGGAAAGAGTGAACTCCAATAAAGCAACAATTTGTGTAAATCTCCAAAAAAAAATTTTATATTTGCACCTGCTATGTCATCTGCCTGCAAAGTTACCTCCCTCTCTGTATATAAAATTCTAGAAAACGCAAAACTATTTGATGGTAAGCAGATTGGTGGTGGCCCGAGGGCCAAAGTATGGGCATGGGAATTGCACGAGGGAAATTTTGGGGGTGATAGAAATGTTTTCTGTCACAATTGTGGTGTTGTTTACACAATTGTATTCATTTGTATACAAATTGTACATATTTGCCTACATTTGTATACTCAAACTACACTCTTAAAATCATTAAATTTTGTTGTATGTAAATTACACTTCAATAAAGCTAAATAATTTGAAGTAAAAACCTCACATGCGAATAGAAAACAATTTATCATTATAGAAAAATATAAGATTAGAAAGTAAACAAGTAGAACTTTCCCCTACCTTAGTTTCTACTTCCCAGAAACAACAATGTATGATTTCATTCATTCATTCATTTACTCAACTAATATTTATTGACTCTCTGCAATATGCTCTGCACCACTGTGGCTATTTTTAACAGTTGCATGAATGCGCATGACTTTCTAGAAAGATTTTCTAGATACACCTTGCTTTTCAGTGAATGTGAACATATGACAGCCTATTTTGCACATTTTTCCCCCACCTAACAGACCAGCTTTGAGAGAATTCCATGTAAGCACACATACGTCTCCCTCATGTTTTTTAAAGGCTACACAGGAATTCACTGAATGTATAAACCAAAATGATTAAACCTCTCCTCTCTTGACAGACATTTCAGTAGGCTCTGCCTTTCATTTTTTATCGCATACAGCATCGCAGCAAACACCCTTGTACACATAGGTCGGCTTATTCACGGGGTAAATTTTAAAATTCTATTTCAAAACTTGATAAAGTTCAAAATTTAAATCTCTCAAGTTAGCCCTCTGCTTGACATTTAGATGTATTTCCACTCCTCTCAGGAAATGGACCCAAATCCCCACTCACGCTGACAAGCATGAGTCTTGCCCCTACCGATGGTTCTGGCCTCATTGCATCCTGTGCTCCAGACTCACTGACATCTTTCTTGCCTACCTCAGGGCCTTTGCATCTGTTATGCTGCCCACTTACTAAGCTTCCTCCTTCCCCCAATCCCTTCTCCTTGCTAAACTCCCCCTTATCCTTCAGAGGGCATCCTACAGAAAGCATTACTTCTTCCAGTGGACTTCTCTGATTGCTGCTGGTGGGGCATGTCTCTGTTAGTTTTCAGAGACCCTGTTCCTGACTCTGTTGCTTTCCTGCAGAGCACTGATCTCCATGCATAAAGGCATTTATTTGTCTGGGATCCTGTGATTAATGTTTGTCTCTCCACTAAACTGTGAGCTCCACAGGGTAGAGATGGGGATCGCAGATTGAACCCTGGGACAACGATTGGTGCACAAATAAAGAAAATGATCCTATAGGTGATAAGTAAGGAAGTAGGAAACAAGGAAGGGGAGGAAGCCCTCACAGAGGTTGGCTTCAGGCTGATCCCACACAGGAGCTCAAGAATGTGAGTTATACCACAGAGTTATCCTGACCAAGGAAACGGAAGTGGATTCTCACCCCAACTGTCAGTCCCAGCATGCAGCAAGAGCTGATATAAACTCCCTGGCTCTCTGCGTGTGTCAGCAAAGTGATTCCAGTAGACTGAGGATAGCTCTTTGAACGAGTCACCAATGCAGGCACATGGAAGAAAAGCACACAGAGGCTGGTGGAGGGGCACAGAGAAATGGTCAGAGGAATCACAGGGGCTCTGAGTGAAGTTATGATGGTACTCACTCAGCTGAGGTCTACTTTTTTGACTATCTCATGCACCCAACATAGTGCTTGGAACAGAGCAGGCACTCAAGAAAAATTTGGTGAATAAGTGCATGGATAAAGGAATGAACGTGAGTGTAGGGAGGGCATTCTGGAGGAAGAATGGCATAAACAAAGGCTCAGAAGTAGAACTAGGCAGTGGCATTTGTACTAGTTCAATGAGAGCTAATTGTTAAATTTTTAGGAATTTTGTGAGTCAGTTGTGAAACACAGTACAGTCAGTTCTCACTTAACTTTGTTGATAAATTCCTGGAACTGTGGTGAAATGACCTATAATGAAACAAATTTTACTGTAGGCTAATTGATAAAAACAAGAATTAAGTTCCTACAGCATCTCATCAATATCATAACAAACAATGTTGAACAAAACAGTGTTATTCAAAGACCTGCTAAATTCTGACAGCAACTGGTGCACTGCAAATCAATCCGTTTCTGATGCTTAACCCCCCAGAGGTAGTGTCAGACTCCATAGGTCACAGGGCACAGACTTTAACAAAACTGCCTCACTTCAGACAACAGCTGCAAGTTTAGGGGATCCCATATTCTCCACAGGCTTGATTATTTGCTAGAACAGATCAGAGAAATCAGAAAAGCACTGTACTTGTGGTTACAGTTTTATTATAAAGGATAAAGTCAGGACAGGCCAAATGAAGAGATAAATAGGGTAAGGTCTGGGAGGGTCTCAAACTCAGAGCTTCCATGCCCTTTCCCCATGGAGTCATCCTCTGGGCATATCAGTGTATCTACCAGCTGGGAAGCTATAATGAGCTTTGGTGTCCAGAGTTGTTATTAGGGCCCCCTTACCTAGGTATGGTTGATTGGATCATTGGACTTGTGATTGAACTCAATCTCTGGGCCTCTCCCCTGCTTTTGGAGGGTGGGGTAAAGTCTGGGAGTGGTGCTCAAAGCCCCAACCTCCTAATCAAGTGGTTGGTCTTTCTGACAATCATCCTGAGTATTCTCATCTCTTATTATAAACTCAGGTGCAATTCAACAAGTTCATGGATAACAAAGACACTCTTATCACTCCAGCAATTCCAAGGGCTTAGAATCTCCTTCCCAGGAATCAAGGACAATGGCCAGTCATGTTCTTTTTATATAATACGTGGTTGTTACCAACATTTAAATTATGTAAATTTATAGCTAAATCATAGTACAATAGTAACAAACACTCCAAACTCATCATTTCTTAATATTTTACTACCTTTTGCTATTATCGATGCTTTTGAGGTTTTTCCATCTATTGTATCTATATGGTGGAAATACTACATAATGGTATCTGCGTATTTCTCCCCAATTCTGCATTTACCAAAATGTTGGTAAGTTTCAAATCAGAGTGCTTACAGCACAGAAGCTGCCAACTGCTACAAATCAAGGCTTAATTTGTTGTGTTGTTGAGTGTTTAAATTTAGAAAGTAATGAAGAAAATGTTAATAACACAGATTAAACTTTGAAGTGTGTTGTGTTTAGCTATTACATGTGAATAGCAGAAAAAAATCGAGGAAACAGTCTCCCAGTATTCAAAACCATTTTGCAATTCAGCAAAGAAGTTGCTCACATCAATGACAAATGAGTAAAGTTCTGATATATATCTTCATTGTGTCACTTCAGCTTACCCATTAACACTTAAATGAAAATATCAACTCATATTCGTGCCTGAACTACGCTTGTTCATCAATTCCAACCACAGGTTGGCTATTGATACCAGAGTTTGGCAAAAATCAATAAAAGCATTTTATGAGAATCAATTGTCTCTATAGAATTTACTTACAATAAAGACTATTGTATATGTTACTATTATTTTTAAATTGTGGGCCACACATCAATATCAATACAATATATGTCAATGCAGATTATAATTATGCACACACGTGTACCTATAAGACATACAATTTTTTCTCTAGAGAGCTGAGACCATGACATTGTGATTGAGCAAGTTGGATGGAGTGGAAGGGACAGGGAGCCTGTGGAGCTGAAATTAGAGATGTGGCCCAGTTCAGATGGTGCAGGAGCCTGAATGACAGGCTCAGAGAGGGAGACAAACTGCACCAAGTCACACAGCCATGAAGTGGCAGTGCTGAGTTAATCAAAGAGTTGTGGTGGGGTCCTTCCTTCTAGCCTGGGTCTTCTGTTCCCTCCTCCCCCACCCCCACCCTCAAAAAAAGCTCCAGCTCACATATCTGAGGTGCAAACCTAGGGGTAGTTTGAGCGTGGGAAGTTAACCCATCCCAGCTCTGGGATTCTGTGAACAGAGTCATTTGTTAGGTCTTGAAGTGCCAATTAGTGGGGCACAAACCTGATTAGTCACTGTAGCATGGCAGATTTGGGGGAATTAATCAGGTGGGGGGCGTGCCAGGGAGGGAGAGGAGGAAAAGGAAAGGAGGAAAAGGGGAGCTGGGTGCTGAGTGCTGGAAGCCCTGGGTGATTAGTCCTTACAAGTGGCCATCAAACCTGCCTGGGGAGGAGGAGCCATTGCTCCTGGGAGAAGCTGGTATGCCTGTGGAGGGTATTCTAGGGCACCAAGAAGGCCCACCCACCTTTCCCAGAAATGCAATACTGGTATTTAGATTAAGGTGGCTCCAAAATGACCACAAATGGGGCCCTCCCTGCCATGCATGGATCTCAAAGGTTAGAGGTGGGTGGGAGACAGGGGCTAGATGTAGCAGGAGAGGGAGCTTTAGGGCAGCTGAGTGGATGGGATGCTAACCCTTTTCTTCCTTGGCCCTGGCTTACCTGGGAGAATGTCAGGAACTGTCTCTCATCTGCTGAGGCTGGGCTGGCCCTTCCAGGCAAGTGAGCCTCCTGACACCCCACCTGAAAAGTGCAATCTTAGAAGCTGGGCAGAATTTCTCAGCTCATGCCAATGTGCTTGCCTTTTAAAATGTTTCCACCAAGACTACAGGGAGGCCATCTTGGGTCTTTGTTGGAATTAGAAAAAGGCATCCTCTCTGGGCAGACCAATTAGGAAAAAGCACCCCTCTGGGTACAATAATTGCCCACGGCTACACTTTCTCCAGGTTATTGAAGGCCCTTGATACAAGGCTCAGCTAGTGGACCTGAACAGAGCTGAATTTCAGACGCATTTTACCCCCAATCACACTCACTCAACCAGGTGCCCTGGGCTAGGCATAACCTGAACAATTGTATTCTGCAGTCCTATGCCTATTTTTGGATCCCCAAGGATTCTCTTGGGGCTTGTGACACCGTGAAAGGAGCACAGGCTCCAGAATCAGCTAGTCCTGGGGCCAATTTCATCACTGCCTCTAGTTTTGCCCTCCCACTCCCCTCTCTGGGCCTCAGTTTCCTCATCTCTAAAATAAAGATGATAACAGCTCATCCACCCCAGGGATCGGGGATGATTGCAGAAGATGATCTGTTCAGCCATGTGGGAACCCTCCTAAGTGCTCAATATGTTTTGGAACTTTATTCGTCAGCACCAGCCTAGATCCAAGGCCACAGCCTCCTAAGAACCAGTTGTGACTATCTTTCTCCCTGTAACAGAGGAAGAACCTGGCTGGGGTCTGATGACTAACGAGGCTGGCAGATAACCTGAGGGCTAGACCTGGAGTGTAGGGCTGGATGGGCCCATGACAGGAGACCAGACTCAGCCCTCAGAGCAGTGGTCCTTGGCTTTTGGGTGTCATGGACCCCTTTAGGCATTTGATAAAAGCTATGGACTCTCTACCCAGAAAAATGCATCTGCACACACAGTTTTGCATACTAATTCAGGTGTCCATGAACACATTAAAATCTATCAATGGACCCCAAAGAACTCCAATCCCTGGAAGCAGCAGGCTCTGCACCCCTGACAGGGGGGCCATCAGGTCACTGAATTCTTCCACAAGGCAAGGAGAGAAGAAGGAAAGGAAATTAGCATTTCCTGAGCTGACTTTACATGTATTACCTAATTTAAGGCTTTCAGCAACCCCACAGGGTAGCAACTATTCCCATATTATAGACAAGAAAACAGACTCAAGGAGGCTAAGAGGTTTATCCAAGAACACTAGTGACAGAGCTAGTGACAGAGCCAGGACTTGAGTCTTGTTTTCTGTTTTTAAAGCTGTTCTATTAGACTACACTAAGGTCTTTTTCTGGTGGGCACATACCCTGCATAAGCCTTTGCCAGGAGAAAAAAGGTAGTCAAAGGCTTGGTTTTACTAGTCTGATTCTAAATGCTAGGAGATGTCAATTGCTCTGTGCCTGACTCATCACATACCCTTTCATTTCTCCCATGGATGCCAGAGTCCTATTTGCTGCTGCTGCTGCCAGAAGACATTCATTTTCTATCCTCCAGATTATCCAGGCTTTGTCCCTGGATCAAGTCAGATCAAATTATCTTTTTCCCAGGAGAACTGCCTACACAGGGCCATAGAGCGATAGAGCCCTTGACAGTCACTACAGGTTTAATATGAGAAAGAATTACATGTGGAATGTCTCTGTGCAAAACTGCTATCAAGAAACTGGTTTATAATGTTGTCCATGGTCATTCTATGGCATATGGATTCTAGAATGTCCAAGGGATTCAGACCCAAGAAAAATCTCCCTTTCTGCACAACCAAGTTTTACTTCCCTTAAACTTTGCTTTTGGTGAACAATAAGAACTAGAAAAACTAACTGTTTTTTTTTTATTTTGCCTTTTTGCCATGACTGCTAGGAAGCTCAGAATCAGGTTTAAATTTTAATTATCATTTACCTTACCCTAGGTCTTCTGATATAATTTGCTATCTCACATACTATCAGGGGAAAGGGTGCCTTTTAAACAATTTCTAAGGGAATATGTTGACCTAATAATTGTTTTACAAGACCATGGAAAACAGAGAGAGGGTAGTCAGAGAATGAAGGCTTTTTTGTGCATCTCTCCCTTCACACTCTCCCCTCCCCCACTCACTCCCTCTGATGTTAGAGCCTGGTTACCTCCCTGTTCCCAACCCTCTTCTATACTGGGCTCTTATATTTTATTTCTAGTTTTAACAATATAATTTTAATTAAGGCTGTTTTAAATGTCAACTACCTTAAATCTTTTTTTGGAAGCAATACAATTAGCTACATAAGACACTACCTATCTTTAAATGTGCACGCGTGCGCGCGCGCGCGCGCACACACACACACACACACACACACACACACACAAATGCACACAGGCACCTCTGGTCTGAAGACCTCCCTGTTCTTTACTTCCTGGGACTCTGGTTTGTCTGTTCTGCCCTCCCTCATCTGGAGCATTCCGGAACCCAGTGCTGGATTAAAAGATAAATCCTGCTATGTTGCTTCTCTTTTCCCCAGGTCCCTGAAGATCTCTGTCATTTCCCCACTGGCCTGGTGGGGTCTGGCAAAGGAAATCAGAAATGATTATGGGTCTGCAGAACCAGGGGCACCCATGGAGTAAAGACACTTAGATCTCAGCTCTAATTCCAGCTCCCTCACTTCTTCCTGCTAGGGGACTTTGTCCAAGTTTCTTGACTTCTCTGATCCTCAGTTTCTTTCTTTGAACAATGAGGGGAAATAATAATACAGATTGTTATGAGAATGGAAGAGCATGTAAAGTGCCTGGCACACAGTCAGGATATAATAAACAATTGCTACTTTCACCGCCCTCTGTTAGCAGTGAGCAATTATCTCAGGCTCTAAGTTTGGAAGCTTGTGCATAACTAAAATTTAAGAAATAGTCTTAGTTTTAACAAAAGGAATGACCAAAAATCAGAAGTCAGCATCTACCAATCCATTCACTTGTAAGTATATCCATCCATCCACCCACCTATTCATCTATTCGTCCATCTACCTACTAACCTACTCACCCATCTATTCATTCATTTGCTAATATTACTTCTATCCATTCATCCATCCATATGCCAATATTTCCATCCATCCATGCATGCATCCACCCATCCATCCATCTATCTATCCACCTACCAACCCACACATTCATCTATCTATCTACCAACCACAAATCCTTCCATCTTCATCTATTCATCTATTCATCTTACCCACCCATCCATCCATCTATCCATCCTTTCACCATCCATCCTTCCACCTATCCAACTACTTTTCCTTAGCACCTTTTCAGTGCTAATTTCTAGAGATAAAGAGGAGAAAAAAGCATAATTTTTCTCTTAAGAACATCTGAACTCCAGGGGAAGATGAGATACACAGAGTATTTTCTCATATGTGTCTTCCCCATCCCACCCCAGGGTGTCAGGAAAAGAAATGTGGGAAATGTTGCCTATTTGATCCCCCTCTACTCACATTATTTGCACATTAAAAGATCTGACAAGTCCTGTAGTCAAGATCTCTTTTCAATCCTTTTCAGCACTATTACCCTCAAATGACATGCCTCTTAAACCTATTTTAAGAAGATTGCTTGTTAAAATCCCATGGAATGAGATTGTCTCAGAATAGATTTTGGGAAATGCTGATAAACCAAGGAAGAAAGAACCAATGTCATTTTAAAAGCATAGAGTTAGTAGTAAATTTTAACCCAAAATATAAAATAAATGAGTCCACATAAATGACTGACTGAATAAATAGCAAAAGGAGAATATACAAATCTCTTGTGCAGAAGAATTCCAAATAATTTATGTAGAAATTCTGTCCTCAGGACGAGGAGCATAACTCTCCACTCCTTAAGTTGGGCTGTACATAGTGACTTCCTTCTAAAGAGGACAGTATGGAATGGAGAGAAAAGGTAACTTTACAGTGGAGAAGCCTGACTAATGCTACTCCAGTCACGTGATCAAAGTTAAGATCAACAGTAATATGTCAAATACACAATGTGTAGCCTTGATGTGGTATGATGTAATGAGAAAGGCATTTTACTTCCGTGGTATTCCCCAAACCCAAAACCTCAGTTTAATTATGAGAAAAATATCAAAAGAATCCAAATTGAGGGACATTCTACAAAATACCTGACCAGTACTCCTTAAAACTGTCAAGGTCATTGAAAACAAAGTCTGAGGAACTGTCATAGTCAGGAGGAACCCAAGAGGAAGTGACGACTAAATGTAATTTGGGATCCTGGATGAGGTCCTGGAACAGAAAAAGGACATTAGGTAAAAGCTAAAGATGCATGAATAAAGAATGGACTTTAGTTAATAATATAATGTATCAATATTTGTTCATTAATTGTGACAAAAATATACCATATAAATTTAAGATGTTACCAAAGGGGGTAACTGGATATGGGACATATGGGAACTTTCTGTACTATCTACATCATTTTTTTGTAAGTCTAAAATTGTCCTGAGATTAAAAATATTTTTAAAAATAAGTAAATAGATAAACAAGTAAATTAAACTTCAAATCAGCAAATTATAGAGTCTGCAGAATAACCCGGGAGAGGCACTATGTCCTGAAATCAGAGAAACTTGGGTTCCTATACCTTACTTACTGTGTGACTTTGAGCACGTTGCTTAATTTTTCTAAGCTTCATTTTCTTCATCTGTAAAATGGGGATTTTGAAATGTTGACTTTAGATGATTTGGATTTAAAGAGATAATGTATATAAAGTACTAGGCACCAATTAATACCCTGGGATTGTTAGATTTACTATATAATTTTTATTGGCAGGATAAAAGGAGGAACTTGAAAGCCTGTCGAGAGTAGGGATATTGGAACCCAACCTCAGAGAACTGGTAAAATATAGGTGCGGTGGGGAGTTGGGGGTCAACTTTCCCCAAAGCAGAGAAGTCCCTCCTTTTATAATTAACTCCTACCTTTTGGTTCTAGGGCTAAGGGGTCTGGGAGGAAATAGAGACATCCCAGGTAGAGACCAATAAGTTCCTGGCTTCCCACCCCACCTATGGCCCAGCTTGCTCTCTGTCTACCAGGGTCTCTGGGCTAAGTAATTGCTAATCCTTCCCTGATGAAGCACCTGTATCTGTAAGCAAATGAGCTGGCAGGTGGTGGCCCGGATAAAATATGACCTGCTCAACAGGGGATTTGCTTACCAGTCGGGAGGTAGCCCATCCTGCTGCCTGCAGTCTGGAGGCCTCCCAGATAAAGCATAAATCACCCGTACCCACAGGGCAGGTGGGAGGGCAGGAGGCACCCAGAAGAATGAATGCACCCCTGCTCAGTCCCCAGCCACAAGCATATGAACACTTTTTCAGTGGCTTGTAGAAGAGAACCAGGACTGGGAATCAGGAGACAGAGGAGTTCATTCTGGCTCCTCCACAGACTTACTGGGAGCCCTGAGCAAGTTGCATTCCTCCTCTGGGGCTTAGTTCTCAACTGTCTCAAATAAGATGAACTGTCCTCTTTTCTTCATGGGTTTGTTACAAAGATCATAGGAGAAACTGTATGGAAGCATGCAAAATTTGTTACAATCTTGATTATTACTATGTTACTATATTGAAAGTCTCCAAGAACAGACTTTCACTGGAGCTGGTAACTTTCCTGTGGGCTAGTAGCTTCAGGGAATTATCTTCAAGGCTATATAGTATTTGTTGGCAGAAAATGATCAAAGACTTTTCCAAGAATGTAACATGATATATGGAAAAGCACAGAACTTGGTTTGAATCCTACAGCTGCCACTTGCTAGCTGATGGGACTTGGGCAAGTCACTTTTCTCCCTCTGAGCCCCAGCTCATCTATAAAGTGGAGTGAAGCATATATCGTTTAGGTTGTGGTTATGAGGTTTAAACGAGAGCACCTGGCACATAAATAGCTACCCATTGAAGGTTAGTTCTTCAAGGCAGAATCAGGTTTACAAATCAGATTTCCTAACTTTCTACTCAGCTCTTTGCTTAGGTCTATCTCAGAATGCCTTGAGGGACTCTCCGGGCCTCTGTGAGCTGAATCACTGCCCATCCCTGTCCCCTGCCAGGAGACTTCTGCAACCTGGACCTGGAAAAAGACCCCTTGGGAAGTGCTCTAGCCCAGGGGCTGCGGGAGACTGAATGATGAAGACAGAGCCGTTTGCTAATACCATGTGGCTGCTGTGACAGTCTGTTAATGCCATTTACAACGTGCAGTAATTATGTCTCGCACATGCTGGCGGCCCAGCCAGCAGGAACATTCCCTGGGAAGGGCCTCAGAAAGATTCCTTTAGCAGGGTAGGGGGTTGGGCTTTTTCAGGAGGCTGAGGACCTGAAGGCTGGAAGCCATTGTGAAAGGAGAAAGAATTCCTCCTCTTGCACAGCCCTACTTGCCTGCCCTGGGCACCTGAGAAAGAATTCACCCCTGCTTGGACCAGTGGTTCCCATCCTAAATTGCTATGGAACTTTGGGCAGGTCATTGCTCCTCTCTGGGCCTCAGTATCTTCTTCTGTAAAATAAAGATATGGAAAAAGAGGAGAGAAATGTACTAGAGCAGTAGTTCTTAATATTTTCTGTAGTATCTCCTTAGAAAAATGTGCATACTCACATCAAATCACAATGTAGTCTGAATTTTCAGGAAATTAATGGGCCACTGAAGTCCACCATAAAGCCCCAAGGACCCCAGGTCAAGAATTTCAGTCTAGACCTACTACCAATATATTTTGACCTATTTCTCCCTCTGGGTTCTGAGGTTGTCGTCTGCTGAATGTTGCTGCCATGTTATTTGGGACATAGGTGTTCATGACAGTTAGCTGCTCACTCTGGATTGGGTTCCTTATCATAAAGTGCCCAGGTGTGTCTCTTAAGGCTTTTTGCCCTGAATTTAATGGGCCGGCTAATTTCTAAAATGCTGCCCAAACTCTGACATTCTAGGGTCCTTGCTAGCTGTTGATACTCATTATCCTTGAGGTCTGATAAAAAGAGCTCAGCTTTGGAATAGGATGGGTCTGAGTTAGAATTTCTCCGTACTTTTTTGCTGGCAAACCACCACTTTCCCTGAGCCTCAGTTTCCTCTTCTGAGAAATGGGCTGTCATGAGGGTTAAATGCATCAATGCCCCTCAAGTGCCTAGCACAGAGTAAACACCCCATACATGCCAGTTTTTTCTGCCCCCATCATCACCCACCACCACCACCACACTGAAAGTACTTTCTCTCTCTCCTGGAGGAAGCTGAGAAGAAGTCTTAGGGGAAAGCTCTTGGGAGTGGAGAAACCTATTTCCAAGTCATTAGTCCCCCAGCATCGGGCTGCAGGATGGATTTTGATCAAGAGCGGGGTGACATTTGGCAAAAGTTGCTGATGAGGGATTGAATGATTAATCGTCATGACAACCAGGCTGGAGTAATGACAGGGATGCGATGGCACCCGAGTTAAACACAAAGCGGCCCCGCAAGCCGGGGCGGTAAATTACTAGGCATGTCACCGCTGCGCTTTTGGAGAAAGCGGCCGTGCGTTCCTAATGAGAGGTTAACTGTGTCCCCAAAGTAATTACAACCGATTGAAGAGGTGGCTGGTAATTAGAGGATTAGCGGTGATGAGGCTCACCTGCACGGTTGTCATAGTGATGGAGGGTGGGTGGGGTAGGGAGGCGAGAACGGTCTAGACTCCTCCCCAAGGCAGGTGCCAGAGGCCTCTCTAGATTCGCCAGCCATGGTGTCCACCACCCATGGGACAGGCCCTGGGGAAGTGGTGGGGAAGTCCCAAGCTTCTCCCTCTAATGGCTGGGACTCAGTTTTCCCATCTGTAAAATGAGGACTTGAACCCACTGGAGAACATGGAATATTAAAGCTAGAATCCTGGAATAAGCTGGCCAAGTCAAGTGACAGCTCTTTCAGAATCCAAATAGTCTTTAATTCACCACCCTTCCCCCAAGTCTGGCATTGCTGAGACCCAGGAAATCACACACAAATTCTGCTTCTTGGCTAAATGACTCAAGGGTCACTTAGTGGCTCAAGTCAAGGTCTGAGCATGAGACTCAGTTTCTTCACCTATAAAATGAGAAGAAGAATAATGGTTCCTACTTCCAAGGGTTGTCTGGAGAACAAAATGAAATAACTGCAGAGCACCTAGGACCGTGCCTGGCCACACAAAAGCTCTATAAATGTTGGTGGCCATAGTCACCTTTATATTACCTTTCCTCTCCACAGACCTAAAGTAGTGGGGCAGTGAGGGGACAACAGCCTCAACCTTTTGTTGGGGAATGGGCTAAGCCCTCCCACAAGTGATCGATAACAGGGAACTCTGGAAGAAGGAAGTAGGTGCCCATTTTTTGTTCACTTGTGGTGCATTCTTGGTCAAGTTCCTTTACTCCGCTGAGCCTCTGATTCTTGCCTGCCTGATCACTTTGTTGGGAGTAAGTAATGAAATACTGGTTTTGTGGAGCACTTACTATACGCTAGACCACACTTTATAGCTATTATTTAATTTGATCCACCATATATCCCATAAAATATACTCTCTTGCTTATTTTTGAGAGGAGAAAACCAAGGCTCTGGTAGGCGAAGTGACCAGAAGCACACAGCTAGAGTGTGAGAGAACTAAGATTTGATGCCAAATTTCATTTTATAGTTGGTCCAAATTTCTTATACTTTCTACCATATGAGAAGGCCTCTTTGAATCCCAAGGAGAAGGCAGGCCCACCACCTCTATCTACGACGGATGGGTACCCCACCCCCATGGTCAGAGCTTCCAGAGAGGTCTTTCTGGATTCGGCCAGGGCTGTTATGACATCACGTGGGCAGGGCTGTTCCTACTGCTGCTCGCGTAGGCAGCTACTCCGGCTGCTAGTGGAGTCCCCATGCCCCAGTGTCTGCTTTAAGTGCTAGGTGGTGGGGAGGGTGACAGAGAAGACCCCAAACTGTTCTCTGATTCAGCTACTGGCGACGCCTAGTGTCTAGGCTCAGGGCTTGGTGAACCACCGGGCACAGGAGCTTAATTATTCCATCCATAAATGATAAGCCCTGTTCATTTCCAGGCCTTCCTGACAAATTTATGGCTTTATTTAATGTGCTCACTGCTCAACCTTCCTCGGGATCGCAGGGAAACAGGGAACCCTTTCTGGAGGGTACAGAGGGCAATTCTTGCTACCACAGCCATTGGACCACATGTTCTCTCCTATCATCCTCAGGAGCAATCAAGGCCTCTGCCTTCAAATTGGCCTATCCTGTTGCAGTTTGCAAACTCATTTTCCTCTACTTTGATTTGTTGAGGAGATGCTAGAGCTTAAGCTAAGGGCAGTAGCTCTGCAATCAGCAAAGGCCCAGGTTCAAGTCCCAACTCTGCTAGTTTTAAGCTTATGACTTTATGCTTGGGTGCTTCTCTGCCTCAGCTTCCTGGTTAGGAGGATGACATGAGATAAAACAGATGCTTAGTGTGTAGTAAATACTCAGTATAGGTTAGTGGTTATTGCTGCTTTGGGGTTTTCACATACAATTTTATTAGTTGGGGGAGCCACTGCTTGGGACCTGGTGACCCTGGGATGGGCCACATACTGAAGTAAAAGAAAATCTGGGCTTGGCCACTAGGTCCTGCTTCTGTTCTGTGAAAAGAAAACTGCAGAAAATGCTGGCTGCATAAGCCCAGGCCCGAGCAACCAGGAGCCTGGGTTCTGGTGTCAGTGTCACCTCCAACTATAGGCTGGCCTTCATAACTTATGCTGTTCTCTCAGTTTCCTCATTTGTTACAGAGCCCACCAGCACAGTAATCCAAGTTGCCTAGGGCCAAAGGTTCTAGCATAATCGAAGATGGCAGAATTACTTTTGGGAGCCAATTCCTGGAACCTACACAAGGCCCTCCAGCATGGGTGGCTGACAGATTCTGAGTGGAGTGTGGATGCAAGACCTTAGAGCTGGAAGGGAGTTCAGAGAGTGCCTCCTCCAGCCTCACACTTCACAGATGAGAATGCTGATAACATGACTGCCATATATTAAGTGCCTATGGTCTTAGCTCGTCATCTATTGTTTCATTCAGTCCTCATGGCCAAGTATGGGCCAGGTTTGACTAACCCCATTTTACAAAGGAGGAAAACCAAGGAGGTATAGAGACTTGGGAAGGGCCACACAGCGCCACCTGCCTCCAGGTCCAGGCCCTTCCACATGGCTGTGCCACGTGTGTTTGCATGTTCATGCATATGCATGCATTCCTGTGTATTTGCGTGTTTGTGTGGAGGTGCCGATATAAGGATGTGGGTGGTCATGCACATTAAGAGCATGTACATGTTGTACCTGTACATGTCATGCATGGAGCACATCTCCTGATTCCCTGTCCAGTCTTCTTTTGCCCCTACCCACTGCCTTTCAGCAAAGAGCTGGTTGAACATGGGAGCCTTTCAGCTTAGGGTGTGTCTGGCTTCCCACAGTCTTAGGGACTGAACTTTAATTTGCATCGTCATTTGCATGACAGTGCAGCCACTTTCTCAGCAGGGCCCAGGGACTAAGCCCTGTTGACCCCCTATACTGCCTATAACTCCACCATCAGCTATCCATTGGAAGTTCAGTACCTGTGAGGTCATTTCTATTGTTACCCTCATGTACAGATCATGAAACTGAGGCTTAGAATTACTGGGCCAGGACCCAGCTGCCAGCAGGTGGCTGAGCACAAGTCATTCTTGGTTTGGGAATGCCAATTTCCCTAATCCTCCATCCTGCCTGCAGCAGTGAGGTGAGCATGGAGGATTGAACAGTCACAAGGGGCTTCAGGGAGAAGAGGCATAGAACCCTGGACGTTTCAGGAGGGATTGAGGGGTTGAGGAAGCAGAGGTGGGAGAGGTTGAGAGGGATTCTGTGTGTGTGCACGTGTTACTACGTGTTACTAGTACATGGGTGTGGAAGGGTGTGTTTAATCATCTTTCAACAAAATGATTCAGAACCTGTTATGTAACAGGCACATAAACAACAACAATAATAATGTATTTTGTGCTTATGGTATACCAGGCAAGTGGGTTCCATTAACTCATTTAATCCTCACAACAACCCTATGAGATTTATCATCCTTATTTTACATATGGGGACATAGAAGCACAGAGAGGTGAAGTAATCTGCTCAAAGTCACACAGCTGGTAAGTGGCAGAGCTGGGATTCAAACCCAGGCCATCTGGGTGTATCATTCATGGACCTAATCATACCACTCTCAAGTTGAGAGACTTTGGCAAGCTGTTGTGCTGCTCCCAGCATGGTAGAACACACATGGTATGTGTGTCTTAGTCAGCTTGGGCTGCCCAAAAAAATACGACAAACTGGGTGACCTAAACAACAGAAATTTATTTTCTCACAGTTTGGAGGCTGATAAGTCCAGTTCAAGATGCCAGATGATTCAGTTCCTGGTGAGAGCTCTCCTCCTGTCTTGTAGACCATCACCTTTTTGCTGTGTGCTCACACTCTCTCTTAGTTCATGTACATAGATTTCTCTCTCTCTCTCTGTCTCTCTCTCTCTCTCTGTCTCTCTCTCTGTCTCTCTCTCTCTTTGTGTGTCTCTCTCTCTCTGTCTCTCTCTCTCTGTCTCTTCTAATAAGGGCACTAATCCCATTATGAAGGCCCCACCCTCATGACCTCGTTTAACCCTAATTACTTCCTGAAGGTGCCATCTCCAAATACCATCACATTGGAAGTTAGAGCTTCAACAGATGAAATTTTTTTTTTTTTGGTGAGGAGACACAAACATTCAATCCATAACAGTATGTATGCTTTACACATGTGCACTTATACATGCATAAGTATGCATGTACACGAGTGTGCTTGCATGTCAGTGAATGCATTTTATGTATGTGTTTATGTGACAGTATCTATGGGTATATAATGATGTGGATATATGTACATGTGTGAGTGTGTACATGTAAGCACATACTGTACCTATGCATATGTACATCTCAGCATGTGTACATGGATCTATAAGAGACATGGAAACCTCATTCCAGGTCAGTCCCTCCTTCAATTGGTCCAAAGAGCCCCATACAAGTCAGTGACACACAAAGCAGGGTACGGTGGGGCTTTGGGTAGCTAGGGCCTAAGAGCAAGTATTCCCTGGAACCATGGGGGAGGGGACTCCCCAGCTGCTCATGCCTGTCGCCCTGGCCTCCAGGAGATATTAATAATAGATCAGCAAATTCCAAATGTAAATAAGGCAATCAAGCCTGAAAACACAGACATTCATCACTCAGATACAAATTATGCTGCCGGCCCTGATATAATTACTGGAGTTCAGCTCAATGCATCAAGCCACCCCTCCCCTGTACCTCTGCATGTTGCTTTGTGCTGGTGTTCTTCCCTTAGGAGGCTCACTCACCTGACCCCACAGGGTCTCTTTGGCCACAGCCAAGGGTCTCCAGCTGTCTTAAGCAGCTATGAAGATCCTTGTGCTTTGGTGGCAGAGCTCTGAAGGTCATGGGGAAGTCATCAAACAATGGATCTGCTCCAGTCTGAGCTCCAGTTTTGAAATGACTTTGCTTTGTGGCCCCGGGCAAGTCACTCACCCTTTCTGAGTCTCTGTTTTGGTGCTAACAATACAAAGGACCTAACAATACAGTTATGGTGTTAGAGTTTTGAACTTTTCAGTTAGAAGGATCTCAGTTTGAATCCATCTTTACTACTCTTGAGTTGAGAGGTCCTGAGTAAGTTTCTTGCCTACTCTGAGCTTCAACTCTTTCATTTGTCAAGTGGGTATAATGCCTATCTCATGGGATTATTATGAAGAAAGAAGGAAATATTTTCCTTTGAATTGGTAAATTTAACTCATTAACATTTATTGTAATTGCATTAAAATATCACATATAAGATATTTATTATTAATATATCAAAAATCTATATCCATATATAAAGAGAGCATATAATTAAGTGATTATGTGGCTGGACTCTTTCTTGCCACATTTGTTTATGTTTCCTATTTATCAGGCTTCCTTATGTTTTCTTCTTTCCCATGGCTGTTGTATTAGTTATCTAACAGTCCAAAACATAGTGGCTTATCACTTCACCATTTAATATCTCACAGTTCTGTAGGTCAGGAACCGGGCAGTGGCTTAGCTGGGTGGTTTTGGCTCCATATCTCTCATGAGTTTGCAGCGATAATGTAGGCAGTGTCTGTAGTGTAATCTGAAGGCTTGATTGGACTGGAGGTTCCACTCCCCAAGGTGGATCCTCAGTTCCTCCCCATGTAGATCTCCCTCATAGAACTGCTGGAGGATCCTCATGGTATGACAGCTGGCTTCCCTTGCAGCCAGTGACCTAAGAGAGCAAGGCAGAGGCTGCCGTGTCTTTAATGACTGAGTCTTGAGAGTCACAAGCTATCACTTTTACAATGTTGGTCACACAGGTCATTAGCTTTATATGAAAGAAGACTATGCAACAGGTGAATCCCAACCTTACTACCAGGAGGCAAGGATCATTGGGGGCAAGCTTGGAGCCTGGCCACCACACCTATCTTATGTTGGATTGAATGATAATGCATGTAAAGATTTTATCCCAGGCACTGGGAGAAATTCACCAGCCCTTATAACCCTAGAGCCCAGCACCATGCCTGGCACAAAGCATTAACAATAGTGGGATGGCAAGAAGAGGACTGTAGCAGAATCTTGTCTCCTTTCCCCAAACTCATTTCCTAGAGACCAGCAGGCCAGTAGCTACATGCAAGACCACATTCTCCTTCCTTGCAGCTGCCTAGGCCTGGGTTCAGGACAGGCTGAGCCATGGAAGGCCTGAAGCTCCTGCCTTCTCTGAAGCGAAGAGGAGGGTCTAGACCAAAACCGATTTCCAGGCTTGTCTCGTCTCAACTTTACATTGATCAGTAATTAAACGCAGCCTCCAATTACTATAACGTTTGGCGAAGCACCAAGCTCATGTGAAACCTTGCAATAAACATCTGCTTTATAAATTGCCTCTCTGTGCAGTGCACCAGCAGGGTTCTTGGGGGTTGGAGAGAGAAAAATCAGAGAGCTGGGAAAGGGAGGAGAGTTTAGGGAGGGAGAGAAACAAAAGGAGAGGTTAGAGGGAGGAAAGAGGAGGAGAGAGGGGAGGGACTGTTGTTCCAAAATGTGGTGGGACGTGGGCCATGAAGGGCCCCATCATTCCTCCGTGAGCCCTCACTGTCCTCTAAGGTGGAGTTCTGAAATTCAATCTAGAGCTGAGGAATCCTCGTCTTTTAAGACTTTGTCAAGCGCAGCACACATACCTAATGCAAATTACTTTTCTGTTGCTTTTTATTTTCCCAAAACCTATAATATCCTACTTACCTGCCAGTTATGTTTAGGAGAAACATGATTTACTTGGCATACTAGCAGCCCTGTTGGGATGAGATTTTCCCCAAATACAGAAGAAAAGGTGTCAATGGTTTCCCACCACAGGCCTGAAGCCTCTGCCCACTAACCTCTGAGCTAGAAATGAGCCTGTGTGCCCCATTCTGCTCCCCTTTAGGTCTTGCTTAGACAGGCCACAGGGAAAGGAGAACCTCCAGATTTGGAGGCCAGATGGAACTGGACTGAGGTCCGGTTCAGCTCCTGTGAAACTTTAGGCAACTGACTTTGTCTCCTTGGATTTCTGTTTCCGCAGCTATGAAATGGGCATAAAACCAGAGTTGTGAAAGCAGGGTAGCAGAGCAGGCAAGTCCGACAGGCCTGCTCCCTGGGCAAGACATTTTGCCTTAGGTTTCTCATCTGAAAATAGGAAGGTAGGAGTATCCCTTCACAGAGGCACCAAGAAGGCCAAACTGAACGTGCTGTACAGTAGGCACTTAATAAATGCCAGTTATTGTTCTTACTGTTACTATTAGATGCACAGAAAATATTCAGTGGATCGAGGTTTTATTCTATTCCAAGGAGCTAAGACCCTCCCTCTGACTTTTCTCTACACCCCTCGCCTAAAGCACTAGAAGTCAATTTGACTGATCTCCCATCCCTGCCACTGGTACCACCACCCACTCTCCAGACTGCCTGTTTGTTCACCAGCAGTGGAGGACCTCAAGGACTTCTGGTGAGTGCAGGCAAAGATTAAGGGGAGGACTATCTGAGGCCAAACTGCCTTCCTGGGAAACCCCCACAACCACCCAGGGTAGCTGAGATAAATTTAGATATCCCATGTGTCACATGCTTAGCTGATCACATTACTACAATTATGATCTGAACCCCCACTTGGGAGATGGTGGGCATGTTCTTCCTCTCTCTTATTAGACAAGAGAAAAGATGAGTTGGGGATTAGACAAGAGAAAAGATGAGTTGGGGCCACCTCTTATTTCATCTCTATGTCCAGGTAGGCTACCAAAGTATTTGAGAGCTCACCATTAGAAACCTATTCTTTAGCATTAACATTGACACTTGATCCTCTTTAAAAATGAAACGGCCCCCAGAAGGCTGGCGGAGGGAGTCCTTCCTACTTTAGCAAAAGGAATCATTTATGAAATGACCGAATCTGAGAATTAGTGGGAATGTTCAGCCTTGTGCCAGGGTTATGATAAATATTTGATGAGTGAATGAAGCCTGTTTTCCGTCTGGTGCTGGCATTCCTATTACAATATTCACTGCTCGGATCCAGCCTCACTGTCAACTCTCTTCTGAATCAGGAAGCTCATTGCCTAGAGGGCAGCTTGGTCCATTTCTAGACAACTCCATGCATTAGAACATGTTTCATATATTGAGCGCACACTCACTTCTCTAAAACTTCTCTAGGGATCCCTTTGCTGCTGCAGCACGGCTCCGAGGTCACTATCCAGAAAATCCCATATCATGGATTAGCAGTTGCCAATAAATTTTGTAAAAGCTTGCCCTGTTATCTCAGGATATTTGTCAATGAAACTGACATAGCAGGCGAAGTTTGATTCCAGTGAAGCTGTCAGCCCAAGGCAGCACATAGATGCTCCAAGGAGTGGGAATGTGGCAGAATAATAAGAGTTCACCTATGCTAGGTGTTAGACACTATTTAAATGCTTTCACATGTAGGGACTCATCTACTACTCCCAACTCTCCAATGAAGCAGGTGCTAGGGGACTGAGACTTAGACAGGTGCAGTAACTTGCCCTAGGTCACTCAGCTGCAGAGTACCAGATCAGAAATCTGAGCCCAGACTCTCTTGCTCCAAGATCTGGGCACCTAAGCCTTATGCTAAAATACTATCATGCTTACCTGTGAGTCAGGATTTTTTAAATACTGGGCAACCAAAACCAACTACAAAATAAACTGGATGCAGAGCTGATATAAGAAAGTAGCTGCCATCCCTAACTCCTGATTTCAAATGTTTATGTCTGTCACACCAGCTTCATTGTTCTTCCTAATTGGCTATATGAATAAATATATCATATCATTGAGCACTCTTTTGTTTGCAAGTAACAGAAAACCCAACTAGCTGAAGCAGAATGGCTCCTGCAACAAAAAATCTCCAGGGGTGGAGCTGGCTTGAAGCACACAGTGTGATTCGGGGGCTCTTGCAATGTCATTAGAGCTTGAGTTTTGCTCTCTCTAAGATCAGCCTTTCACAGCATTAGCTTCATTCTTAAGACTCCAAGGTGAACTCTGGCAGTGCCAGGCTTATCTTAACCCCATCCCAGACTCATATCCAGAAGAATAAGGACTCTCTCTTTCCATACAGTTTGCATGAAAGTCACAAGCCTGACTGGCCCACATGGGTCACAAGCTGGTCCCTGAACCTTTCCATATGGCCAGGCGATATCTTTGGCATTGGGTCCATGCCTACCTCTGGTGTGGGTTTGGGGTAAGGGAGAAGGACAATCCCCATGAAGGAAAGTCAGGGTGTTGTCACCGAAAGAAAGAGAAAAGATGCAGGATGGCCAGAAGGCTGCAACCATCCACTGGGTAGCCACACTTTGAATGCTACTAAAATGTACTTTTTTCTGTCTTATACACACTGGGTTTCTGCCTAAGAGCCCATTTGTAAATGAATTACATATATAAAAACCATTTGAAGGTCACTGGCCTACAACATCTTAAATTGCTGCAGAGGGTCTGTCACAGGGATGGGTATTAATTCAACAACTGCGACGGCGTGGGTGGGTTTGGCATCTCTTGGTGGGATAATAATAATTATAATGATAAAGCTACTACTCACTGCATGCTTGCTCTGTATATACTATTAATATCCAATGTTGCTGGAGGAAATTGATACTCAGAGAGACCAAGTGACTTGCCCGATGTCACTCAGGTGGTACAGGGAAGATCTAGAACAAGGACCAGGTCTGCCTGACACCCAAGCCAACATTTTCTTGTTTAAAAAACTTGTATTATATTTTTATAATTACAGACATAATAGTTGTTGAAAAAAACTTCAAACAGTAGAGAAGGATATAAAGGAAAAAAATAAAGTACCCCTTAAGCTGAACATTTTTAAAGGTTTTAAACTCTTAAAATCATAGAAGCCTCTTTGCCCATGTACTTTTCTCCACGCACAGCTTTCAATTTCCGTGCTGTAACCACCTGCTCTGCTGCCCTCGGCTGCTTGGCCACACTCCCTCTGCCAGGTTGGCTTTTCACCAGCCTTTGCCTTGGGAAGGCCTATGGTCTCATCCTGACCACTTGGGGGGCCTGACGGGGCCTCTCCTTTTCACATTTCATCCAATCTATGCTCTGTCTCCTCTAAAGGTGCACCTCAGAGTTCTCAGCATTGCTCCATGATGAAATAATTTATATTTTCCTGTTAGTTTTCTTTTTTTTTCCAGCAAAAAGGGGGCACTTAAAGTGAAATATCTCTTGCCACACTGCTAATAAGGATTCATAAAAGTGAACTGTTCACCTTGTCTGTTGGTGAGCAGTTATGAAAAATCAATAGCGCACAAAGGAGCCCTGCTCCTTCCGCTTGACGTCTGTTTAGTGGTGTGGACAGCGCCAGAGCAGCCTGGCCTTCTCAAATGTGCCACTGGGAGCCTAGCGGCTCTTCATTCATGGGCCTCTGAGCCCAAGTGACAGCTCAGGTTAAAGGCCAGTGCAGACAACCTGTCATTTGGGGCAGAAAAAGCTGCCTGTCCCTATATCCTGACTGCTTTCTTTCTTATACCACCAAGAGAGCATGGCTTGAATGCCACATCTTCTAGAAAACCCTTCCAGATGGATGCATTCACTTATTCACTCAACAAGCACATAGGTAGTAGGCCTGTGCTGGGCACACAAAGGTGGCTCCACATGCCCCCTGCTTTCTACAGTGAAGAAAGACAGGTAAACAGAAACTCATCACAGAGACAAGATGAGGTGTGCTTTAGCAGGGGACACTCAGGGTCTACTGGGGCCTGGAGGGGGCACCTGACCCAGTATAAGAGATGGAATATCCAGAGGAAGTTTGCTGGAGGAACTATGTCTGTGCTCAGAGCCCATAGGCATGGGGGTCAGCCAGATGAAGTACAGGAGAAAGGCCATAGCAAGCAAAAGGAACAGTATGTGCAAAGGCCCAGAGGCAAGTGGAGGGAGGGCATTAGAGGTTTGGTTGACTGGACCACACAGTCAAAGATGAGAAGAGATGGGAAAATGGGCAGTGGCTGGCCATGGAAGGCCCTGCACCCTGCTGAGGAATGGGGAGCTGATGGGAACTGACATCTCTGGATGGTGGTATTTGAGGGTGCATTTTAAGAGGAAGCACTGAGAGGAACCCTGTCCTAGATGTGTGAAGTGGTGAGTCCCAGTTTTTGAACATCTCTTCTTAGATAATTCACCAGAGAGAAATGGCCTGTTTCCAGAATATCCTACCTTCCCACCAGAAACTGGACCCTGCAGCCAGTCAGATTTAGTCATGGCTGCTAAATGGATGGAGGAAGGGTCTGAAGTGACAGGACTCTCATCACCACTTTTGCAGCATCCAAAATCCAGAATCTTAATCGTCTCTCGCTCCAACACTTAGAATCATCAACTGTCAGAATTATTTTCTTCTTTCTATATTTTGTTTTTTTTCCACCTACTCATCCACCACCCATCTACCCATCTATTCATCCATCCTTCACTCACTCATCTATCCATCTGTCCATCCATCCATCCATCCTATCTTTACTTTTTGTTGTAGAAAAATTCCTTGATTAAGATTCACCAAATGTTAATTTCTGGGTAGTGAAATTGTGAGTAATTTTTGTCTAATTTTTGCACTTTTCCCTATTGTTTAAATTTTTACACCACAGATCCATCGTTTGTGTTTGTATAAAAAACAAAGTGTTCGTGAAAACAAACAAACATCCTAATATGAAACACACATACACAAGATTTCAGAATGCTTACTCTAGTGAAAGTTAGCTGCCATGTAAGAAGTCTGACCACTCTGAGACTGCCATGCTGCGAGGAAGCCCAAGCCAGCCGAGGGGAGAGGCTATGTGGAGCGGAGGGAGATATCCAGCCACCTCCAGCCATTGAGCCCAGGCATTACATATGTGAGAGAAGCATTTTGGATATTTCAGCCCCAGCACATGCAACTTGGAGAAGAACCAAGGAACTCATTTGACAGAGCTGGGACCCCAGACATATTTCTAGTCATTCAAGCTGCCCCAAATTAGAATCCAATCATCAGTGAGTAAACACAAACTGTCCCTGCTGTGCCCTGCCTAGGTCAATGTACTAAAAAAGTTTAAACACACACACACACACACACACACACACACACACACACACACACACACACTGCCACTCACAGACCCGGCCTGGTTAAAGTCAAAAGGGCAAGTAAGAACCAGATTAAATATGTGTTGATTATGCAAGCTTGTGCTCCTGTTTATTTCTCATAAATAAGACATGAGCCATTTTCTACTCCTCAACACACACACTCACACACACATAAGCACACACACTTCCTGTGGGCAATATTTATTGTATGCAAATCAGAAACTGAACTAGGAGAAGTAATCACCTGTTCATCAGATGGCATGTGGGTCAGGCAGAAAATAATAACCTGAGATAATGGCACCACATTCATTTAAAAGGAGATGACATTGACCCATGTCTGGATTTACCCTACTCCGGACAAGTCAAGGGCTGGACAGCCTGCCTGGCCAGGTCAGCCAGGATCTGTCAGCTCTGCCCAGCAGGCATTTGCTGGCAACTGGGCATAGGACAGAGCAGGGATTCACAAAGCCGCAGGGTCAGGACAAGCAGTTACCTGCCACCTGCCTGAATTAGGGCAGCTGTTTGTGGGAAAGACCATGGGTGGCAGGCAAACCAGGTTCAAATGCAGGATCTGCTGCTCCTAGCTCTATGACCTTGAGTGTGCAGCTGGGCCTCCATTTCTTATTCTGGGAAATGAAGACAATCCTAAATCCAGTCACACAGAGTTCTGGGAGCATGAGAAGACACGGGCGTATCTGGAGCGGGATACTTAGGTTCACCTTAGACCCTTTTCTTGTCCTTGCCAGTCATTTCTGCTTTCTAAACATTTCTTGAATGTGAACACTGCCTGGCACCCTATGAGTCATCACTTAGGTCTCACCATCTCTTGCAGACTGACCACCTCATGGGCTTCTCCCCATCCACTCCAATCCATTCTTCATCCTCCAGAGCAGAGAAAGGGCTCTTCCTAATGTCGAAATCCTATCATCACATTGCTCCCCTGCTCAAAACCCTGCTGTGGCTCCTCAGTGCCCTTGAGACAAGAAACCCACATTTGTCACTGTGTCCCATGAGGATCGCTGGCCCAGGCACAGCCAACCTCAGCAGCCTCATGACTGCCTCCCTCACACTGTTGCAGCCTCTCAGATCTTTTTTCAGGTCTTTAAACATTCCAAGCTTTTTCCTGCCCAGGGCCTTTGCCCTTGTGTACCCTTTGCCTAGGACCTTCTATTCCTGGATCCTTTTCCATGAAGCCACTTAAATGTCACCTTCCCAGGGAAACTGCTCCATCTGAATTAGGTACCCTGCCAGCTATTCGCCCTCTCTGGGAACCTTGTCAGTTTCCTTCATGACACACATCACAATTTGTCATAATGTTATTTATTTGGGTTTTCTGGATTATGGCTGTCTCTCCAGCAGACTGAGCTTCGGAAAGCAGGGACTTGGTCTGTTCTGCTCACCACAGTGGCCCTGTGAACTGCTTTATGAGTAGCTGCTTCATGGATGCCCTTTGGAGTGTCAAATGGTAGCCAGGGACATGGCCAGGGAGGCACTGGGGGCATCAGGGCAGAGGGGTGCTCTGGTCTGGGGGCCATGTGCCCTGGGGGCTGGACACCTGGCTGTTTACCTTTCTCCTCGGCCCCCTGCCAAGGCCCCCCAAGGGATGTTTTTTTGCCTCTCCCTAATGGCCTGACATACAGGGTCCCAGTGATAAACCTCCCTCTGATAAAAGATGCAAAACTAACATCTGGCAGTTAATTAATAAAGAGCAGCGGTGTCTGGCTGGGGCACACAGTGTGCTGACACTGGCATTTTCTTCTCCCGCCCCAAGAGATGCTGACACCATGTGTGAAAATGGTGCGGGGGGATCAGTGTGGAGCAGGCCCTGCTGACAAGGCTCCAGAGGGGCAGGACAATCCCTCGTCCCTTCTTTAGGGGGCCGACTCTTGATCCTCCACTGAGAGACTCTCATTTATTGAGTACCTATTATATGCCAGAACCTGTCTTTCATTTATTCCTCCCAGAAGCCCTGAGAGGAAACATGAGGAAACCAAGGCTCAGCTGCTTGTGGGGCCATGAGGAATCTTACCTGATACTAGGGCACCTAAGGGACCTCCCAGAGCAGTGGTAAAGAGAAAACAAGGCACTGGCTGCAGACCAAGGCTTGAGTGCAGTTCAGTTACTACAAGAGGCCAAGGTTTCAGGCAGACAGGTTCAAACCTCACAGATTTTGAGCTGTGTGAACTAGTCTTCTCACCGCTCTGGGCCTCAGTTTCCCCATTGTTCCTGATCATGGAGTTCTTATGACAGTTAAATGACATAAAAATGCTTAGCACAGGGCCTGGTACAGAAAAAAAAAAGCAATAGACTCTATTGTGCTGACTTATCACCATTGTCTTATGACTACTATTCTGATTGTTATATTGAAAGCTCATGAGCACATGTTGCTTACGTGTTTGGGAGTTTCCTATCCCAGCTGAGTTCAGCCAGAGCTCCTGTGGCTCTCCCTGCTCCAGGACACCCACTTGTTTGTGTCTAAGGGGCGGTTTGGTCATCCGCCATGCCATGGCAGGGGGCGCCAGACAGCCCAGAATCCCTTGGCATAATTGAATTGTTACTGACTTGCCCTTGTGACTCTCTTCCACAGACATGATAATACTCCCAGGGGCTGAGTTGCTCCCATCTTGGAGACCTCCTGGCACCCCAGAGGATGACCAGATCAGACTGGGAGTTGGGAGCCCATGAGGATTATAGACCGGGTGTGTACTTGGGTTTCCTGGCTCTGCCAGTGATTTGCTGTGTCATTTTAGCCAAGCCTGGGACTTACTGAGACTTATCCTGTCTGCGACTTACTTTCCACTTCTCAAGTCAGTGACTGGGGGGTGGGAAGGAAAAAGGGGCCTGACTTGGGGTTCATGGAGGCTTTTATTCTTACCTCCCCCTGCCCTAGTCTATTTCCCTCCCTGACCCACCATCAATCCTGCCTCCTAGAATCTTTCCCTATAGCAGCTAACATTCACTGCCTGCAAAGTAGATTTTGGCATTAACCCCATTTTTCAGCTGGGCAAACTGAGGCTCAGGGAGATAAGGTAACATGCTCAAGGCCCTCAGCCAGGACATATCAGATTCTGGACTTGAACCCAGGTCTGTCTGACTTTTGAGCTCGTGTTCCTACCCTTCCTACTATCCCACCCTCCTCTCTACCCCATCATCCCCTTGGCTAGGCCCAGAAATCGGGGAGAGCTCCCCACCCCTGAATTCCTGCTCTCCCAGCCACCTCCTTCCTCCCATGCCCTCTCCTCAGTCCTGCCCAGGGCAATCAGTTTCTTCAGCTATGATTTGGGATTCTAATGAACAGAATGATTTGGCATTTAAATAATTATCCACTGTCTAACTGTTAGTGCTGCTGAGTCGGGAGAAATCTCTGCATCTTATTTATGAATATGGTTTTTTCCCCTCATCGGTGGAGATTTCCCAGCCCACCCCCTCCCAGCGCCTCCTCTCTTAAATGCCTTTCCAGCGGAGCTCCCCACACAAGATCCCCTAAGTGCCTATTAACAACTTTTCCCTTCCGCTATCAGCACCCGTTCACGCCCCTTTTTATCTTTACATTTCAATATCATTACAAATCCTAGTGTTATTCAAATTGCATCAATTATTCAATTTCTCCTCCCTGAGTGGAGGCAGCAGCTTTCCAGTGGCTGAGCAGGAAAAAGCAAAGGCCTTTCAAGGAGGGTTTGAAATTCATGGGGGATTGGGCTGTGTTCCATTAACCTGGGTTTCTTGCCTCCCACAAACTATGGAATTGATTAAAACACACGTACAGTTTCAATTTGGTTGGGGGAGAAAGCCTGATGCTGAGAAACACTGAAGGAATGGTTTGGAAGATAAATCGCTATTGTTGCCCTGTGATGGTTATTCGCTGGACATGGATGGAGTCCCTGCTGTAAGAAGAGAAGCCAACATTTATTGAGCACTTGCTGTGTACCAGACAGGGCTCCAAGCTCTTTATAGAAGATACTCCTCATTTTACAGATGAGGAAACTGAGGCTCATAGAGGGGTGGTCTCTAGCCCAAGTCAGTATAGTGGTAGAGACTGGTTTTGCCTCCAGGGCTGGGCCTCTTAACCGTTATACCATCAGTTATAGCTATAGGGTTTGGGTGCCTCTAAAGAGTGGCTAGAGAAGGGGCTGAGGGCGTGGAAAGGAAAGAGAATTAACACTTCTTCCCATAGGACCCATTTTTGAAAAGTAACATGAGAAATGGTTCACATTTCATTATCAAGAAAAGCTTTTTTTTTTTCCCTGAGTAATTGGAGTTTCTCAGCTTATGGACACAAGGAGTCATATAGTGTCACATTTCTTCTTTTGTTTTGGCTACCAGGAAACTGAGCCAGATGTGTAGCCCACTGCTTACAACCATACAGGACCTTATCCCACCATTTTGTCATCCTACTCCTCTCATCTAGGTCTTTCCCGCTTTAGCATTACAGTGTATATTTGTAAGCCACTTCTAAATCTTTTTGAAATGGATCCAGAGGTAAGTACCTTTTAAAAGACTTTTAAGCATCTATTATGAACTGGGCATTTTATACAAGTTCTCATTTAATCTTGGCAAAGAGTTTATTCCCACTTTACAGATGACGAAACTGAGGCCTAGAGAGTCTCTGTGACTTGTCTGAGGACACACAGTAAGTGGCAAAACCAGGATAAGAACAGTTTGTAGGACTCCAGCACTGGCCTTTTCCATTGATCCAGGGGATATGGAAGGTCACCCGCATCCCTGCTCTGTGTCTTGGTCTGAAAGAAATGAAAGTGTCATAGAAAGAACATTCAATTGTGAGTCCCATCACCTTGATAAGTGATCTTCCTCTCTCTGGGCCTCAGTTTCCCCAGTGAACACTGTTGGGCTGCCCTCCCAGGCCCCATGAAACTCTGACCTGTTTTTACTACTTTTCTGCCTATTTTACCAGTGCGTGTATCAGCAGCTAAACTTGGTGGCACCTCTGAGTCACAGCCACCCCTCCTTGAGCCAGGTGCAGACCCCAGGGAGTTGTGTCACCTGGTTCCCAGGGTTTCCTGATTCCACAGACAGGATAAGGGAGCAGCCATGGTGCTGACAGGGCTGTGGCAAGCACCTCCCACACCAGCCACCTGCATGCTTCGTGATCCTGGGTCCCCAGTCAGGCAGGCAGCACCTTCCTGGCAAGATGGAACTTTCTAGGATTGGGGCAGAGGAGGAGTGAGAATGGCCAGAGGCTTAGATCTAGGTTGGGCTCAGCCCCTTCCTGACCTTGAAGGTTCTAGGTACTGGATCTCAAGCCCCAAACTGGCCTGGGACAGTCTCAACTCTATGCAAGCAGATGGTGGCTTCGAGACAAATGAAGGAGCTACTTTGGAGACTGGGGGCAGAGTATAACTCCCAAAGCAAAATGAACCTCATTTATCGAGCAGCTACTAAGTGTATTACCTTCCACCAGAGGCTGCAAACTGGTAGTGCACAGATCAGATTCAGGATACAAACATGGTTTCTTTGTCCCACATTTTGTTTTTTAAAAGCGTGAATTAATTTCTAACACTTATACATAGGGAAATCCTACATAATATCAGGATTTAGGGTTCTCTTGAGAAGTCAGACTACTAGGCAATCCTGAGCCCCCTTTACCACTGGGTTGCTGAGTGTGGCTGACCTTTCGATGGAGCTCAAATTGTCTTAGCCCCACAGTTCCCACCCAGCCCTCTTGCCTCCTTTACATTGCCTGCCTGGCCCCCATGGGCATTCAAGTAACCTCTTTGTAACCTCTTTGTAACCATGAATGCCTTCTGGGTGGGTGTTCTTTTTCCCATTTTACAGATGGAGAAGCTGAGTGCCTCCAGTTGCATCCATCACACGAAATCTCACAACAGGTAAGCACTGGAGTCAGGATTTAACCCATATCATAGCCCCCTAAGTCCCTATTGTTTACACTGGCTCCTCCTGTTATTGCCTCTTAAAGTGCCCTGTTCACGTCCTAGTATTAATAATGACAGTAACCCTAGCTAAGACTTACAGAGCACTTTCCACAAGCTAGGTACTGTTTCAAATGCTCTAATTACACTAGCTCACTTAATCCTCTACAACCCTCTGAAGTGGCTATGGTCATTACCCTCAGTTTACAGATGAGGACATTAAGGCACAGAGAGGTTAAGAAATTTTCCCAAGGTCACACAGCTAATGTTGACATTTTTACTTAAGGTTGTGTGGTTATTTGATTGACACCTGTTCTTGGTAAATAACTGTTCTTGATAAATAAATATCCTTTAAATGAATGAACACACCAGAATTATGATTCCAAATTCCATCTCCTTACCCTCAAAGGTATATGACTATCACCTCCCTCCCCTGCCAGAGTATCTCACCACTGGAGCTATCCCTAGGATAGCACTGAATTCATCGACCTCCCCCACTCCCATCCTCCTCTGTCCCCACAGGGAAAAAAAAGAACCGGTGAGCTTCAGCACCGTGGACAGTGCCCCATACCGACTATGTCACAGCTGCCCCCCCCCATCTAAGTCTGGGACTGTCGACTGGCCTCTTGGAAATTCCCAAGGAGACCCCTCTGCCCCCCTTGGTCCCCTCCTTCCTCACCACCTTCCCCCTCACCAGTTTACTGCCAACGACATTCAGATAAATGGCTGCTGTCAGCCAGGCCGGTCCCACGGAAAGGCGTGTCGGGTGATATATGGCACCATCTTCTAGAACCACAGAACTCACTGCTCAGGAGCTCTGAGGGAGTGCTCCTCCACTCCCATCAGTCTCCAATCCTGGGTCACATCTGGGCTTTGGGGTCCCCCTCCTATCCAGCCCTGGGGATGAGTCCCCTGTCAGACACAATTACTAGGGTCTTTAATCACATGCTGTTAGCCTGGCCCACTACCTGACTCTCTGGGCTGCTATGCAACCCCAAACCCAGTCATCATTCCTGAGGGCTTTAGGTATGTCCACTGGATTGTTCTGGGGCTCAGGGGGTGCATGGGCAGTAACCATTGGACTCTCAGCTTCTGAGTTCAGAGAGAAGAGACCTAGCCCAGCCCAACTACCAACAGTGCAACTAATAAAACTGGTTTATGATCATGTCTCCTTTCACTCTAGTCAGCTGATGTTGGGAGGTGGGAGTCTGTAATGAATCTGCTGTCCCTTGGGACCTGCTAGCAGCCCCTGGAAAGGGATATGTGAAGCCACCCTGTTCTCACACCTTACGAGGCACCAAAACACCCTCTCTAGCCCTTGGGCTTCTGCCAGCTTCCAGTTCTGGCATCAGGTTTGTCATCTTTAAAATGGGATTAACAATAATAATAGCTAATGCTTACATAGTATTGTGTAAATGCTTGATATGCAGTAAAGCTCCTGCCATAATATGTAAAAGTGAGGTCAAAGTAATCAATTGCATACAATACAAAGTCACATGTCATGTGATGTGATGTTAACCAAAGGACTGGAGCCAGCCAACAGAGAACTGATTCTATTATATTCAAACTCACACCATCAGGTTTTATATTTGGTCCTTGAAACAACCATCTAAGGGAGTTACCATGATCCCTTTTCACAGATGAAGTAAACTGAGACCCAAATAGTTTCACAAACTTGCCCAAGGACACACAGCCAGTAAGTTAAGGGCTGAGATTTGAATCCAAGACACAGAACTCCAGAGTCCCTGCTCTGGCCTCCACCCTAGTCTGCTTCCCAGAGCTAGGGTGAAGAGTCAGCGGGAACTAGCAAGCACAAAGGTCTCTTCCTATCCTTGTGCTGGGCATGGATATCACCAACTCCTTTAAGGAGCATCAGCAGACTCCTGTCATTTTCAGTGGCCAATCTACCCTATTTCTCTCCCTCTAACCCCCCTGGTAGAATTGAATGGCCTTTTGTACTTCCTGGTTCTGAACTGTTGGGGGATCTGCTTCCTCATTTCTTGGGTATCCACCTGGTCACCCCCTTCTGGAAGAGATGGAGATGGGAAAGAGCACAACCACAGTTTTAAACTTTGCAGGTAAAACAACAACAACAACAACAACAACAACAACAACAACAACAAGGAAAACCTACCAAGCTTGCAGGCAAACAAATAGAAACACCCGCACAGACCTTGTTCTTCCTTTGTAATGATTTATTGAGCACCTACTATGTGCCTGTACTATGCTGAAGGGAAAAAGGAAATGCAAACTGCTTCAAAATGCTCTCAAAAGCTTACAATGTGTTTGTCAGCTCAAGCTGTCAAAACAAAATACAATAGACTAGGTGGCTTAAAAAACATAAATGTATTTTTCTATGGTTCTGGAGTCTGGAAGTCCAAGATCAAGGCGCCAGCATGGCCAGGTCCTGGTGAAAGACCTCTTCTTGGCTTGTAAATGGCCTCCTTCTTGCTGTATCCTCACATGATGAAGAAAGAGAGAGAGAGCAATCTTAGGTGATTCTTCTTATAAATAACGTTAATCCCACCCTCATGATCTCTTCTATACCTAATTGCCTTCCAAAGGCACCACCTCCAAATAGCATCACATTGGGAGTTAGGGTTTCAACATAGGTATCTGGAGAGGGTGCAAGTTGATAGCACCATGTGCCTGGGAGACAAAACTTTCACATGGGAAGTTGGGTGGTTGGATTCCACTCCAACTTTTTTTTTGTGACTCATGCTGACTCACAAAAATGTGCTGAGCCTGGTATGAAATGTGGCACCTTCTGGGCACTAGGGCCATAGCAGAGAACAAGACAGACAAGGTTTCTGCCTTCAGTGAAAGGCGATGAGAATAAAACAAATACAGAAAGCCCAGTGTGTTGCACAGAAGATAATAAAACACGACCATGTGAAAGAGAGTGATGAAGGGGTCAGGAAGGACCTCTATGAGGAGAGGACCTTGTGCAGAGACATGAAGGATGATAAGACAGCCCTTGGACGAACTGGAGGAGTAGCATTCCAGGTGGAGCGAGGTGGAAGGACCTGGGAAGCCTGGAGAACCAAGAGAGGGCTGGGGTGGATCGAGGGCGGGGGACAAGCACAGTCCATTGTCCCTTAGACTGGCCTTGTGACTCTTGGCCAGTAAAGAAGGCAAATGTTCAAGAATGAGAGGAAGGAGGAGTGGCCAGTGTGGCATACTTTATAGTGCCTATATTAGTCTGCTTGGGCTGCCATAACAAAATGCCAAAAACTGGGTGGCTTGAACAACAACAAAAACTTTTTTCTCATAGCTCTGGAAGCTAGAAGTCCAAGATCAAGGTATTTGCAGGTTTGGTTTTTTTGGAGCCTCTGTCTTTGGCTCACAGACAGTAGTCTTCTCTTCTCCATATCTTCACATTGTCTCCCTCCCCTCCCCGGGCATGTCTGTATCCTTCTTATAAAAACACCAGTCATATTGAAGTAGGTCCCACCCATACAACCTCATTTTCCCTTAGTTACCTCTTTAAAGATCTGTCTCCAAATATAGTCACATTCTGAAGTACTAGGGGTTTTGACATCAACATATGAGTTTTGGGGGGACACAATTCAGTGCCCCATAGCAGTGCCCCACCCATCTCCTCTCACCCTTACCAGCTGGGGGCACATCAGTCCATCCTGTAGCTACCAGTACCTACATTTTCTGCCCCAGGGCTTTCTCTGAAGCCAGCTTTGCCACCTGCATGCCCACTGAGGAATTTATGCCCCCAGAGCAACACCAACGGTGACAAAAGTTGATCAAGAAATACCCCAGCTCTCAGCGTCTCGAACAGGTATATGTTCCTCTTGTTGGCTGACTCCTTCCTCACTTCATTTCCCTACTCTCCTGCTAGTGTGAGCTTCACTTCCAAACAAATGACCTGCAGACTTGCACTCAAACCCCTGTCTCAGGGTTTACTTCTGGAGGAAACAGCAGTCAAGAGCTGGTGACTCGTCCCCCATGTCCACAGGAGCATGGAGGTAATGAAGACTGTTGAAGATGGCCTCTGGAAAGGGGCAGGCCAGTACAAACAGAGTCCTGCTAATAAAGCAGTAATCGTAGCTTTCGCCGATAGAATGTTTCCTGTTTCCCAGGCATCGTGCCCAGCACTTTACTGGCTTCCTCCTCTTAAGCCTTCCCAACAGCTCTATGTGAAGCAAGTACCACTATTCTTAGCTCTCTCTTGCTGATAGGGAAAACAAGGCACAGAGAAGTTGAGTCATTTCCTTGAGGAGGCAGAGCCAGGCTCTCATCCAATATTCTATCTACTACCTTGTAAGGTTGGAAGCTCAGACGCCCTATGTCCCAACATCCCCAGGGTGGCAGCTGCCCAGGGCCCCCTCAGTGCTTGCTGGGGGCCATGACAACTCCCCACCCCACGTCCCACCCCCTCACAGCCTAGACCCGTTATCTGTTTTGCACACGGCCTGCGCCCGTCAGGGTAATGGACTGTGCTTGTCTTAGTGGAGGTGGCCTCTGGCAGGGATGATGTATGAGGCGCTATTGTTTGATATGAATGCATTAGGCGACATTCCCGATAAAGACTTTACCAGCAGAGCTGCACTTGCTGGCAGTAGCCCCAGTGGAGAGAAGGAGGCAGAGGTAGAAGCTCGAATCTCCATCAAGTGTGGAAGTGGGAAGTAGCCACCTTCAGGGAGGCAGAAGTGTCGGGGGGTCTCTCTTGCCTTCAAACTTCTGGGTTCTGAGCCTTGTGTCTCACACCCTTATAAGCAGCAGAGTGTAGACAGTGGTTCTCACTCCTCAGAAAGCATCAGAATAGGCTTGGGAACTAAAAAGGCAGAGTCCTGGGTCTCAGCCAAATCCATTGAAATAAAATATCCAGGGGAAGGCCTGGGATTCTGCCTTTTCAATCGAATTCCTTCCAGTTCCCCCTAGCAGTTATGGTAGGGTTGTTATTGCCCATGTGCCCCAACTTGGTCAGCACTATCCTATTGTCCTCATTCATCTACTGAGTTTAATCATTACTTTAAGAATCTTCAAAATGGAAGAACAAAATGATAAGCATTGAGGTTAGATGATGGACTCATGGGAGTTCATGATTCTAGTCTTTCCATTTTTTTTCATGCATTTAAAAGTTTCCATAATAAAAAGGTAAAATATTCTAAAAAAAAAAAACCCTATAAATATAGATCAATCGAGGCTCTACTCTGAAAACGAGAATGCAGAGGATCAGAGAGGTTAAGAAAGTTGCTTAGACTCACCCAGCAAACACATAAGGACTGGAGCCAAGATTCCCCCAGGTCTGTCTGATTCTCATGACACAGACATGCTTTTTCTTCTAGTCAAGCTCCCCCCCCCCAAAGAGCTATTCCTCCAAACACCTCAGCACTTCCCACCTCTGTGCCTCTGGGTCCTCAGCCTCAGGATGACCATTTCCTGCCCAGATTTCAATCGGTGGTCACTCAGTAAACAGGTATGGCGCAACTGTGGTATGACTGGCATTGTGCTGGGAGCAGAGACTGAGCATGAACCAGACAGACACAGTCCCTGTGCTCAGGAAGCAAATTCCCAAAGGCCACCTCTTCTAGAAAACCTACCTCTCAGTGCAGCCACCTTAATCTCTTAGGATGTGGACTGCCATCCACATCAAGTTCATCTGTTCCATAGATGCCTCCCCCGCTGACCAGCGAGCTCCTTGGAGACAGGAACTATGCCTCAGTCCTCTCATTTTCCTAGTGCCTGGTGTGGGGTCTGGCATATAGCAGGTGTTCAAGAAATGGCCTGTTAATAGAATGCATGAGTGGGTGAGGGTGAGGGTGAACATGCTGGCCCTACATGCAGTAGGCGCTCAACACTGGGTGACTTCCATCCTTGGCGACCCTGCTGGTTGGTTTAGGAGCAAAAGAGGAGGTCCTGGTTCTCACACTTTGACACCAGGTTCGCACATATGTTCGCACATACACACATGTGTGCATTTGCGTGTTTATTTACATATATACGCTCACACACATGCACACACATACACACACATGTAGCACCCTTTCCTGATCAGGGTGAGACAAAGAGGGACAGGGGGATTTGAAGAACTTAGTTCGGCTCCTGGCTCAGATATCTGTTAATGGTAAGGTCTCAGCCCCTCAGTTTCTCCATCTATAAAATGGAGATGATATAAACCACACTTACAAGGATATGGTCACGATGAGATGAAGTGCAATGAGATAATTTATGGCCCCTTGCTTCTTTCCCACTCCCTGTCTGGCTCTGGGACTCCCAGCTTGGTGTGGGGGCAGGAGAAGCATGTGATGCTGGCTCTATGGCCACACCAGCTCTTGCTCATGTCCCTCCACCTGTACCCTCTGAGCCACTTGGTCCTGTCCTCACTTTTTTCCACTCCCAGAAGTGCCCCAGCCCTGCTCCTCTGCTTTCAAAGCTTGTCCCTTTCATGTCCACATCTCTAAACACCTCGATTCTACCATCTAGGAAAAGAACCCCATGTTCCATGTGTCATGAGCACAAACATTTTACCAGAAGCTTCTAAATATAGTGATGCTAATGATGGGGGTTTCGGGCATGTGTAGGATAAGCTTCTGCCCTCCTGTGCACCCCAAGCCCACCCAGGGTTCGGCAGGAAACAGACTGCAGTGTGGCTGTTCCAGATGTGATTGTTAGAACTAATTTATGCTTCATTTACACAGTCTCCAGATGTCACAGGCTCCTCTGTGGATCTATCCAAATGCCAGGGAAGGAGGAGTAGGCTGGGGGCTGCCACTGTAGCCCCCACCCCCAGTCTGCCTCCTTTTCCTAGTCTGACTCTGAGGATAGTATCCCAACATGTGGCCCCCAGGCACTCACCTGCCGACTGAGCCCCAGACCTATGCCTCAAAGCTTCTACCATAAGCTTTGGTCACAGACTGTAAGATTCATGTGACTAAGAGCCCCATGCCTGGGCCAGCTCTGGGGGCAAAGGGGTGCTTATGAAATGCCTCTAGTAATGAGATGACAGACTGTGTGACAACGGCTATAGTAGGTAAAGTTGTATCTCCCCAAAAAGATATGGTGAAGTCCTAACTCATGGTAGCTATGAATGTAACTGTACTTGAAAAAGGCATCTTGGCTTATATGCCAGCCACTCCCCAATCTCCCTGTTTCAAGCTTGTCCTGTCCATCCATTTTCCACCCAGTAACCAGGGGAATCTTTCCAACTCCCAGCCTGGTGCCTTCACTCCACTCCTGATTCCCATTCTCTCCTTAGCCCACTGTGATCTGCTCTGGCTCTCCATCCTTGAGAATGTTCTCCCCAACCCTGGACATGCACAAGCTTCACCTCACGGACCTTCTTGGGGCATCAGGTGCTGTGCTGACTCCTTCCTTGCAATTCTCTCCTCCCTTTGATTCTGGGATGCCTTCTCTCCTATTCTCCTCCTGCCTCCCCAAACGTGCGTGCTCCGTCTTCTGCATGTGCAGCCTCCTCCTTTTCTGTTAGCCTGTTGAATGCAGGCATTCCCCAGGGCTCTGCCCTTTATTTGTCTTTGCTTCTCCTCCCACTCAGATAGTGGTGGTGACAGTGGTGGTGGTGGTAGTGATGACAGTGGTGGTGCTGGTAGTGATGATGATGGTCATGATGGTGGTGATAATGATGGCAGTGGTACTGCTGTTAAGAGATTCTCTCAACACAGAAAGTGTGCTAGGCCAGGCCATGCCAAAGCCTCGGACTTCCCACTACACCCACTGTGTTTTTGCATTTCTATTTCTCTCTCCTCATCTTTCTCCTCTTTCTTTCTCACACATGCATATGTGTAGAGACACTATGTCAGTTTTCTAGGGCTGCTGTAACCAAGCACCACAAACTTGGAGGCTTAAAACAACAGAAATGTGTTCTCTCACAGTTTGGGAGGTCAGAAGTCCAGAACTGAGGTGTCAGCAGAGCCATCTTCCCTCTGAGACCCTGGTTGGAATCTTTTCTTGTTTTTTTCCGGCTTCTAGTGGTTGCTGGCAATCCACAGCATTCCTTGGCTTGCAGTTGCATCACTCCAATCTCTGCTTCTCCTGTCACATGGCATTTTCCCTGTGTGTCTACGTGTCTTTTCTCCTCTGCCTGAAATGACGCATAGGGTGGATTGAGGCCCACTCTAATGACCTCATCTTAACTTGATGACATCTGCAAAGACTCTATGTCCAAAAAAGGTCACACTAACCAGCGGTTAGGACTTCACATATTTTTTTCTTGAGAGGGGAGAGGAGAGAACACAATTCAACCTACAAAATACATACACAGACCCATCTTTTCCTCTGCACATTTCTCTCAGGCTTGTGTCATTCTCATACCCCATTCTCTGTACTATCCAACATTTGCCTCTCGTTACCTCTTACCTTACTTGTTTCTCTGTTTCCCTCCCTTTTTTCATTCTTTCTTTCTTGTATCCTTTCTTGAACTTCACTCCCTGCCAAGCTCTGTGCTGCAGCACTGGAGACACAGAGACAAAGGTGACATGTCTTTAAGGAGCTCATCTAGAAGGAGAGTGAAGCCTTACAAGTCACTGTCCCAGCAACTTCATGAGGGCTTGGACAGGGCTCATGGGTCTGTGGTACATTTGATGCAACCGAGCCAGTCTGTCCTTGGTCCTCTTCGCTTCCTGGGACATTTCATCTCCAGCTCATTTCCACTGCTCAGATACCCATCTGCCTCTTGGATGGGTCTGTTCCCTTTGGCCAGTCCAGTGAAGGCTTCTGGAGCCTGTGCACGCCCTCTCACGCATGTGCACTTCTCTACCTCCCACCCTCCTACTCTCTCTGTGCATCTCTCATTAAAGAAGCTGAAGATTGCCCAGCTTGTCTCTGGGTTTTGCAGTGAAAGGGCTAAATGATATGCTGACACCTTAATTATGGCCCATTGTCACTGAGCGCTGAGGAAATTGTCTGAGTGATCCCTGGAGAATGGGTGCTAACAGGCCCGTCAGAGCCTTTGATTTCTCATGGCAGATTAGAAAATGACACGAATGGTGGCTTGCTCCAACCGTAGGCCCTGGGTGACATGTGTGGACCACCCCCCTCACACATATACCCGTGTGGTGGTCCCGCGGGTGAGGAGAGCCAGCCCCACCTTACCTCAGGCCAGGGGGTCTGCTGTGGTTTTATTCCTGCTAACCCCCTGCCTTGGACCACAGAGAAGTTCCCCAAACACCCCTCCCTGCTGCACTACCCTGGCTCCCACAACAGGCCTCAATGCTGAAGTAAATATTTGCTAATATTTACTGTGTAGTGCTCTGAGTCAGACTTTGCATGTGTGATGCTGACATAGTGCCTCACAACAGCCCACGGCAGGTAAGGGTCGGGAGGTCTATTTCGCTTCCATTTTGCAGATGGAAAAACGGAGGCACCAAGTGTTTGGCACCTGCTCCAGGTCACCTGCCTGTGAAGAGCAGATCAGATAGCCCTGCTCCCAGCCTGGACCTCAGCTACTGGAAGCGGTGGCAATTTGAGACTCAGAGGGGTGGCATTTGCCAAGGTCATTAGGGCTACCTGAAGCACATAGGGGCCTGGACCTAGACCCTTCACCCCCACTTCATGACTTTTTCCACCAGGGCAGCAATTTGTAAAGTGCATCTGTGGGGGTTGTTGACAATAATAATAACACAGTAACAGTCTCCACCTATCACTGAGGTTGACAAAGCATGGGCTCTGGGTCTGGCAGCCCAAGGGAAATTTTAGCTCTACAATCAACTGTGCTGCCTTGTGAGGCCTGCATGAGCTGGTGCAGGGAAAGTCAAGTGTCTGAGAATGCCTAGCCTCAAGACCCCTTACCTCCCCACTAGCCCGCAAAGGGCAGGAGCCATTCCCTGGTGGAGCAGTACTTAGGAGTGGTGGAGAGAAGCCACGGCCCCCGCCAAGCCTGGCCTCTGATGGTTCTCACCTTTTAAACACCCTCCCTCTGCTACCATACTGGAAGAGTGAGGTGCGGTGCTAGACACCCTGTAACTGGACTTTTAAAATGGCTGTTGTAAGGAAATCACAGGTGAGAGGACCTCCTGACACCACTAATTGGCCCTGTCAACTGGAAAATGAGCAAGGCCATCTGTGCAGAAGAGACACTCATGTGACACCTCCTGGATGGGCAGAGCTGTGGGGCCAAGACCTCGAATAGGTGTGTGGGGGCTGACTGACAGCACCAAGGCTGGGAAGATGGAAGGGGCAATAGGACACATGCCAGGTGCCCTCACAAGCTCTGCTAGGGCAGGCACTGCCATGGACTGACTGTCACCTCTGTCATTTCCCAGGAGACCCAGACCCACGTTGGGGATGGTCTCCCACCTGCCCCCAACACCATCCCCATACAGAATGAGAGAGAAATGCGACTCTATCTGAGGAGCTCAGACCATGTGTCCTGTGCTTTCACAAGCCTGAGGGACATGATATTATCCACATTTCACAGATGAGAAAACTAAATCACCAAAGTCATGCATCCTTTTAGCAAAATTCCCAAGCACCCGCTCTGTTTCAGGGCCCATTCCGGGCACTGATGTCACATCGGAGGATAAAACAAAGTCCCAGCCCTCGGGGAACTCACACCCACAACAATAACCTGGCTTTTTGTTGAATTTCATATGCAGCCAGGAGGAAGCAGGGCCAGTCTGGGAGCAGGTTGAGAGCAGGGACTTAATCTGATGGACTACAAGCTGGTTCCGTGACTTCAGTAAGAAATTTTGCTTCCCTCTTCATCTGAGAACTTCATCTAGGTTCCCTAATGACCCCTCCCTTCCAGGGCAATGTCGTTGTCAGCCCCCACAGAGCCTGGCTCTTCCTATTCTATGCTCTGCTGGCAGAAACAACAGCACCTGAAAGTTGACACAGCATTGCCAGGCTCCTCCCCACAGCAGACAAAGAGAATGGTTCTTAGCACCTTCCCCTCCAGCCTTGTCATTTCATGTGGTCCCCCAGCAACTGTAGGAGGTGCCTTGGTTGTTCCTGTTTGACAGATGGGGAGGCCAAGGCTCAGAGGTGGGGCAACTTGCCCAGAAGCCATTGCAGGCAGCCCAGAACTACTGCTCTTCTCCCCACTATCCCCTCTACCCTTCCCTGACATCTTTCAGCACAGGCCCCTCCCTCACTACTCAGGAAAGCTGCCAAAATGCCATGATGAAACCCAAGCATATGACCCAGCAATTCCCCTCCCCAGTAGCTACCTGCTGAGGAATGAAAACATGCCTACACCATGACTTGTATACGAATGCTCACCGTAAGTATTCACAAAAGCCCCAAAGTGGAAGCAACTCAAATGTCCATCACCTGGTCCATCACCTGAAAAATAAATAAACAAAATATGGTACATCCATACAATGGAATATTATTCAGCCTTAAAAAGAAATGAAGCACTATAATGTGGATGAACTTTGGAAACATTTGCCAAGTAAAAAAAGCCAGACACAAAAGACCACAGAGTACATGATTCCATTAATATAAAATGCCCAGAATAGACAAATCTAGAGACAGAAAGATTAGTGGTTGCTAGGGGCTGTGTGTGTGTGTGTGTGTGTGTGTGTGTGTGTGTGTGTGTGTGTGCATGTGTGAGTGTCTGCTAATGAGAAGAAAGTTTTTTTGGCGGGGGGAGAAATGATAAAAATGTTCTAAAATTGTGGTCTCGTTGCAAAACTCTAAATATACTAAAAACCATCGAATGATACACTTCAAATGTGAGAATTATATGGTATGTGAATCATATCTCACTAAAACTGTTGCAAAAAAAAAAAAACAACAACAGTGTGCACTGGTGAGTAGAGTCTCTGTGATCCACACATTGAACCTGTGTTGAAGGGAGAGCCCAGTTGCGGGTCCCCAGGCCTCAGATGCCCCACCAAAGCTGGGCGGGGCCACAGCACAACCCAGGAAGTAACACAGAGAACTGCCGACAAATACCAATGCTGTTCAAAAGTTGTTCAATGTTCCAGGCACTCTGTCAGAGCTGGGGTCTTGGTGGAAAGCAAGAAAAGTGCCCCAACCCTAAGGAGCCACAGTTGAGCAGGGGCAGGAGGGTGGGCTGACAAGCAGGCAGAAAGACAGACCAGTGTGACATTGCAACAATCAGGGCAAGCACAGAGAGGAGGGACCTCTAATCCAGCTCAGGCCAGGATGGTCTCCCTAGAAACCAACATGTAGGCAAAGGCTCAAATAAGTGAAGAAGTAATAAAGTAACTGAGGGGCCAAAAAGTATTCCAGGCAGAGGAAACAGCAGATAAGTAGGCCCAGAGGCTCAAAAGAGTATGGCATATTCAGAGGAAAAAAACGGAGGATAGAGGAAGGGAGGAGAGAAGGCATTCAGGAGGACCCCCTGGCTCTGTGACTAGAAAACTGGGAAGGAATAAAAGGGAGCTGCCCACAGGCCCGCAGGGCTCTGAGTGTTCACTTCCCAGGGCCAGGGCCAGCTCTGGGCCACTTGCCCTGCACTGTCAGCCCTTCTCAGTCTGGGGTGCCTGAGACCCCACAAGGAAATGTATACAGATTTCACAGCTAGGTTAGGGCCCCCTGACCTGTCCCCACTCCATGACCCACTTCCAGCTGTCTCTCCCATGCTCTGTGAGCCTTAATCACAGCAGATGAGAAGGTGAGACTAAATTTTAATGAGTCATCTCCGGATGTCTTAAGCTGCATTCAAGAGCCCCTAAACCTCCAGTGACAGAGGAACCTGCATCGGGAAGAGTGAATATTTATGGCTCCACCTGAAAAGCTGGGCCTTTTTTTTTTTCACAAGGGATTTTAACAATACAGATCATGCCAGGAGAGAGACATAAATAGAGGGACATGAAACCATGGGCAGCCACAGCACTGGGGCCCTGAATTATGGATATGAACCTGTCCTCGACTTCTTGTTTTTAATTAAAAAGCTCTTTTCAGTAATTCCATTAAGAGGTGGCTGTGGTTCGAGAATCTCTGGCTCATTCTCTTTAAATTATGAAATGTTCTGTTGGCCTCTTGTGGTTTCAGAGGCCAGAGGATGGGAGTCGGGGAATACAGGGACTCAGGAGGCCACATGTCAGGCCCAGCAGTGCTCTGGGCCCTGAGCCCCTCATTGCCATCTCGCTTCTCCTTTGCCCCCCACTTTAGCCAGACTCATTACTGTGCACTTAACTGCGTGCCAGGACTTCTGTCTCTGTTATCTCTCTCGCCACCCTCAACACCAGTTTGAGGTCAGGATGAGGATGCCTAGTTTACAGAGTAGAGAAGCTGAGTCTCAGAGAGGGGAAGGGATGGGCCTCAAGCCACATAGTGAGCATGCGGTAGAGCTGGAACTAAGATCCAGAGCCACCTGACTCCAAGCCTCCTGACTTTGCCACCTCCACCAAGAACTAAGAAGGACTGAAGTCCTCACCTCATCCACTGGAAGGATTGGGTGAGGGATGGAACACCCAGGGGCCCAGATCAGCACAGACTTAGGATCCAGTGGGAGGAGATGTATAAGTAGCTGTTCTAGGTGGGGACCCAGACCAGGCGCTGGAGTTTCAAAGCTGAGAAATGCACACTGCCTGCTCTTGAGAAGCAATGCAACACCCACCTCTCTGCTTATCCATAGTTTACCTCCTACTGGAAGCCTTCCCTGTCTACGCCAGCCATCATTCCTCCTTCCATTGGCTATTTCTCTATCTACTACTAGACCCTCATCTTATATTCATCCACCTATCCACCCATCCTTCTATTCATCTATTATCTCATCTATTCATTCATTCACTTATTCATTCATCTATCCATCCATTTATTCTTCTATTCATCTGTTCTCTCATCTATCCATCCATCATTCATCCTTCCATCCATCCATCCATCCATCTATAAAAGGAGCTAACATATCTCAAGTCATTACTATGTGACTCTAAGTGTCTCTCTCATCAAATTCTCATAGCACCTCTGCCCAGTAAGTTCTATCATCTCCATTTTATAGATGAAGAAACAAAGGCTCTGAGATGTTTTAAGTTGCTTGCTGAAAGTCAAGGGAATGAAGAGCTAGTTATACACTTTTAGGCATGGTGACAGGCCATTTATGGTGAAGTATTTGGGCCGCAAAAGAGAGATCAACTAAATTCTACTATGTGAGTAGGCTAACCATTCCCCTTCTCCCACCAGCACCATGTATAAGCCCACCTAGCCCCTCTCTCCTTGCTCCTAGGTAGAGCCCTGGCTTCCAGAACCATCTCTCGTCCCCAAAGTGGTGTAGGGAGAGGCAGGCCCCCAAACACAGGGTGCCTATTGTGCCCCTCCCTGGAGCATAGGCTCCCTATTGTCTGGAAGAGGCTGCAGGTGGGCTCCAAGCTGCTCCTAAAGCTCACTGCCTGACATCTGACTTGGGCTGTCACCATTGTGTGGCCACAGTGGCCCTTTGTCTCAGACAGGCTCTCTCTCTTTGCTTGCCCAGCCCTCCCCCACCCCAGCCTCAGTGATTTGCACTCAGGATGGTAGAGGTTGAGGAGAAGTGAAAGAGATCACTGGCTTGGGAGTCCAGAGATCCTAAAACATCACTTTTCCTCTCTGGGCCTCAGTTTCCCAATATAGTAAAGGGAAGATCATCCATACTGGAGACAATGGTAGAGGATGCAGGGGTTATTTGAGTACGAACTTGGTCCTAACTCTGTTAGTCTTTTGCTGTGTGGCCTTGAGCAAGTCATCTGAACCTGCTTCCACATCTGCAAAGTCAGAATAAAAGAAAAAAAAAGCCCAACTCCAAGGAGATACAGCATACAAAGTGCTTGACCCGGGGCCTGAACTAACAGACAGAAGTCGCCATTTCCATCATCATCCGTGGTGAAGCAGCAGCAGCTCTCTGAACACTGCAGAGCTTGGTGCCATTCAGGGCATTCTGCTGGTTCTGCTGCCCTTCCAAATCATCAAGCCCTTTCTTAGGTCATCCCAGGTCTCAGCCCAAATAATTTAAGTAGTATTTCTAAAGTCACATCGCAAGGGGTCATCAGTCAGGATCACAGATCCTGACTCGAGTTCTTATTCTTCTGATACAGGAATCTTTAGCTGTGCTGTGGGGCAGAGGCTAGGCAGGGGCTCTGCATCCAAGGGTGGTCGGATGAGGTTTTTTTCTGGCCTGAGCGTATCCCCTCGAAGGCATGCTCAATGAGGGCAGGGACTTGACTGAATTCCCAGTGCCTGAAACAGGCTCAGATTATTGCAGGAGCCTCATAAGTGTATAGATAAGGAGTTCTAGGAGCCCGTGGAGGCATCAGACTTATAAATGACAGGCATGGGGTCTACCCTGGGATGAAGGGCCCTGTTGCTGCTCTCCCTGATGAAAGAGGGTTGTTGGTGAGACCTGCTCTCCTATATGAAGAAATGACAAGACAACCTGGGGCCAGCCATGACCAGTAGCCAGTACCCTAGTCTGTGTGGTCGAGGACTGTGACCCCTGTGGCAGCTCTTCCCATTCCAGATCTGAGGCTTCAGAGTCTGGGCAAGGCCAGGTGGATGGGCAGAGTGGCCGGAGCTGCAGAGATGAGTCCAGCAGTCACTAAACTCTGCCAGCACCCAGAGAATTTAAGTAATACCTCTAACTCTGCCAGAGAATTTAAGTAATACCTCTAAGGTCACATAGCATGGACTCTTGAGCCTGAGAATGCACAGTTATGGCCCCTCTCAGGGGACAGCACCACCCAGATACTATAAGGTTACCCAACAGGTCATAAGACACAGATAGATGATGTCACACAGACACGCACAGGTCACTCAGACAGTGACATAGGACATGGACAGATAGTGTCACACAGGCATGCATAGGTGTCATGAGACATAGATATGTGGCATCACACAGACAACATGGAGTCCTAGAATGTGAATAAACATAGTATAACTGGATTGTGTCATCCCCAGTAGATGTAGTGTCCACGGCATCTGCTGGCATATCATGCCCCTTCCCGTAGGATGAGGACTCTATCCAGGGGAAATCTACCTAGGCCAAGGGAACATGCCTCCAGGAGCTTGTGCCTATCCTGCCCACCACACTCAGAAAGTCAGGATCTCAGAATTTTCTTCTCTAACAGCCCTGAGCCGCTTCCAAAGCCTGGAAGGCTCCTTCCCAAAGTCCATCTGAGGTCCATCTTCTAAGGACAAACCTGCCACCCATGTGAGCACCCCCAGGCACCAGGGGTGGTCAAGGGGTGGCCATTTGAGGGAGTTGGTGTGAACTGAGCTTGGCTTGACATGATGGTGTCCACATGTGTGTGAGGCCCTTCTGGTTCTGGTCACAACCCACGCTGAGAAGAGAAGGCTTGGTGGTCTGAGGCTGGGGCCTCCATTTGTACCCCGATCCAGACTTTGGGACTCTCTCCAGCCTCAAATTCTATCAGGCTCATGGTAACCCAACCCTGTCATAGGACCCTCCCACATGACCCAGTCCTTGCAAGGCAAAGTCCTGGAGCCTGCTGGTCAACCCAAACACAGCACGTGAATCTAGAGTTTGTCTTGGAGACCTCGGCCATTGCAGTACTGAGCAGACAGACGATCCTGCCCAGCCAAGGGCTCAGGCTCATACAGTCAAGGTCACCAGGAACAATTGGAGGCTCAGAGGCTCTGTCAGGCCTGAGTTCAAATTGGGATTCTGATATGAGCTGTTGATATCTGGAAAGCTATTGAGCCTCTCTGAACCTTAGTTTCTTGGGATGTTGCAGGATCTAATAATGGCTTTGAATTCTCCCTGTACCCAAGGCTACACGGATGTATTCAGCCATCCTGGGGAAGTGTTCATTGAATGAACGATTTTTTAAAAAGTCTGAAAAGTGGGGTCGAATGAAGGCAGCTATCTCTCCCCAGTACCCAGCTCCTAGCTCTCAAATCCCTCCTGCCTCACAGCTGCAGCCCCTTCCCAGGCAGAGACCCTGCTCCGGGCCCCTCCCCAAGCCGCAGGAGGCCCAGACACATGTTCTGAGGGGGCATTATCTGTGCTCAGTTGACTGTAAACGTTTAAGCGGAATTGACTGTGTACTCAGCCACTTTCAAACACAACTAATCTTCATCGGGGCGACGGGAAGTGAAATATGTTATTGTCGGCAGCAGTAAATTACCCGTGCCAGAGCTGGCTCGTGAGGCATTACGGGCCGTGGCCGGCGCACTCCTTCACGGGGCCGCCGCCTGCCCGCCATCCATTACTGCAAATGGCCATGGTCACCTCTTTGCCAGCCCCAGGGGTGTGGGGCCAGCTGCCAGCTGCCCAGGCCTGGCCCCATCCCCCTTGGGCAGCAAGATAAGAACTGGGCTGGGGGGCTGGCTTTGTTCCTGCCCCACCTCCCAGATGCCTGGGCAGGAGATACAGGACTCCTGCCCATTGGAGTCTTGGAGGTCAGTGACCAGATGATGGGGGTGTTGAGGCCCAGACATGGAACGAGAGTTGGTCCAAGGCCTTTTGAACCTCAGTTTCTGCATCTATAAAATGGGGGGTTTGTTCATTGTTTTCTGTTTTTGCAAATCTCTTTAATGTCTGGCTTACTAGAACAGTTGGATTCTCACATCTGCTTCTGCATTAGATCCAGTGCAACGTTCTTTGGGTTGAAGTAGGTGAAGAATATCTGGCCTCACATAGTTGTGCAGCTAGAAAGAGGAAGAGGATTCTGATTGCTTTCTCAGATCATTATGGACACTCTTCTTTGATACCAAATCAAAACTCCACATATGGTAGTTTGTTAAAGGTTAACTGCAATATGGTACCTGAAACCACGATTAGCTTTTTATATTCTGTTAATTTAAAATCCATCAGTCCATTTTGCACTTTAAATAGATCTTTTACTCATTTTGTGACATTACACACTGGTCACTAGAAAAATATTGGTTTACTGGGTTATGTGACTCTTCCAAATGTTGATATATTTCATTATACAACATCCAAAAAAAGTCACATGCACTAATATTACTACCAATCTCTTCAGGAAAGTCTTTAAGTGGGAAGCTGTCAAACCCACAGTGGCAGATTAACGTTCTCCAAAATTCTGTGTTTTGCTGGAAAGTCAAATTTGATCATTGGCAACAAATACTGTCAGTTGACAGGCAACTTTGTTCATTTTAGAGAAAATATCTGCTAATAGCCAATGCCGAAAGGTTATCATCAGTCAGTCAATCATTATTTCCAGTAAAAATGGTGTTCCATAAAAAAAGTGGCTAATTTAGCTCGCAAATCAGTCACATGGCACCTTTCTGATGCCACAAACGGCAAATGTCTTAATATTATTGTGAAAATGGTTTTGATCTCACAAGACACCCTGAAAGGGTACTGGGGACCCCCAGAGCTCTGTGGAGCACATTTTGAAAGCCACTGTTCCAGGGCGATCGTCCCAGGCCACCAGGAAGTTGGAAGACACATGAAATATGATGGGTGAAAGAATCTTCATAAACTGCCCTACATCATGAGCCACCACCATCACTGCCCCCATCATCCGAGGCCTCCTCTCCATTTTGGGAAAAACGTCCCCATCCTCAGGCCTAGCCCCTCCCCAAATCCCAGCTCTACCCAAGGATGTTAATGAAAATCTCTTGGCTCCTTCAAAACCTTGCTCAGAGTCAACCTCTTCCTGAAGCCTTGCTGAACATAAGCCCTCAACAAGGGTCCCATCTCCTTCCTCTGAATCTCCTGTCCACTCGGTACCCCACTTCCAGTCTCACCTCATCCCCAGTACCCTGCCTCAGACATAATAAGCCCTCAACAGAACCAGGTTGATCAAAAGTAATGAGGAGATAGAAAGTGTGATTTGGCCAATGGCTGGGGCTAATTAAGGATACTGTCTAACTGGCTAGCAGGCCAGATAATTCTGGGAAATCCTGCTATGAATCCCAGAATGTGAACATAACCCCAAGAGCTGAGCACCAAGGACCAGCACCACCAGGGGACTGGGACAGGTGGGGACTTGGGACAAGTGGGGTCTGGAGGAGAGGAAGGGACTACAAGTTCTCTGAAGGCTGACCTAGATAAACTGTGACCTTGATGAAACTTACATTCAGGGTCCTTCTTGCTATGTGACTGTTGGCAAATCACTTAACTTCTCTGGACTTCAGTTTCCACATGTATCAAATGAAGATTTTAGACCAAACCCTAAGCCTCCTTACGGCTCCCAAATTCCCAAAGTCAATGATATTCATGAGCTAACAGTCCATGATGTTGACACTCCAACTTCCTGTGAGAGGAACATTCAAGCTTTTTGGTCCATTGACATTTGAACATTGCATGATGTTGACATTCAAATGTTCTCTGACATCATCCAATGATATTGACATCAAACAGTTCATAATGCTAACACGTGAAAAGATCCATTATGCTGACATTCAAATGTGCTATTGCTGACACTGAACACTCTATGACATCAGTGTTAATTGAGTGCCAGCTATGTGCCAGTCGTGCCAACAGCCCAGGAAACCTATAAGTTCATAAACTGTCCCTACTCAGAACTCTTCTTACCAAGAATCTAGACTCCCATGGTGGCACCAGAGAGTGACTTAGTGAGACTTTATTTGTCCCCACCCCCTCCCCCCCACAGTTCATTCTTATATATGGAGGATAGGTGTGGTCTTAACATAAGGCAAATGCAGCTTTAACACAGTCCTGTGATCCTCCTTCCAACCAGATTCTGCTCCCACAAAATCCAGAGCCATCACTGCAGTAGCCCCAGTTCTCTATTATTTCCATGGTCCCTGCATTCTACCCAGAGCCTTGCCGTATGGAACATGCTTGTTGGGGGATGGGGGCATCAAGGAGAAATCAAGACTCAGGGCAGTACCCATGACGGGCTGTAGAGGAAATGTCCTGGGACTGTGGCTTAGCCTCTTCCTCCTGCCCCCTTGTCCCTCTGGCCATCACTGGGCATCCTGGGCAGGGGACCTCTAAGGACAGGGGAGGCAGTTACCAAGGTGACACCTGCTTCCCCCAACCCCAGGCAAAGGTACCAAACCTCAGACTGCCTTCACGTCTCTTGAAGGAAAGTAAGAAAGTAAGAAAGTAAGAAAGAAAGAAAGAAAGAAAGAAAGAAAGAAAGAAAGAAAGAAAGAAAGAAAGAAAGAAAGAAAGAAAGAGAAAAGAAATTCCTGCAAGTTGAACAATCTTTGTGTTGGATTTGGGAGATGTTATTCCTAGTGACAGACAAGGGCAATTATCTGCAATCCGCCAGCAGTTTTAGCCTAATTTCATTACTGCTGTGCAATTCTCCCTGAGCTGCTAGTCTATCAATGTCTTGCAGAACGGATTAGCGGGCACTTTCTTCATCTTCAAATGAATTTTAGCTGTCATGCCCTTGATGAATAGAGCAGGGACAGGCGGCTGACCTGGGCCAGGGGAGTGGCCAGGGGCGACAGGCAGGTGGCCCTGGGCCCTGGCAGGAGGTGAGGCAGTAGGGGGAAGACATGGGGGGTGAGGAATAGGGAGGCACCTGAGCAATCCAGCCTCCTGGCCCTCCCCCATGCCCGGACCTTAGGGCTTCTTGGACCCACCTACTGGGGCTTTGCACACTGAGCTCCCACTTCTGGGGACAGCTTGCCTTGTCCTGGGCTAAGAATGCAAGAGGGGGCTCATTCTCACCCTGCAACCCCTCTGGGCCACCTCCCACCACAGCATTCAAACCTCTGGAAACTCCAGCTTGGAGTCTGCCTCTCTGAGATACTGTGGACCTCACAAGAGTAAAGTTCAGCACTGTCTTGTCACTACCATGTCCCCAGAGCCCAGCTTAGAGGAGATGCTCTGTCAGTTTTTGTTGTAGGACAAATGATTCTCAGTTTCGCTGTGGCTTGGGTCAGGGCCTAGCACGGATCTGGCACATGGCAGAAGCCCAAATGCTATTAGATGAACAGGTGAAGCCACGGGTGGCTTATTAGAAAGAGAGTTGACAGGAGAGGAAGCAGAGTACCTACTATGTGTCAAGCACTGTGCTAGGGACTTTGCTGACATGGCTTCTTTAATCTCGAAGAGGTGAAGCCCCTAAGCCCAGGACACAAACAAATTGGAACCTGGCAGACCCAGGCCTGTCTGGCCATTCTCTGCAACTCCCAAAGAGCACTGTTTCAGGGGCAGCGGATGCACAGTGAGATTTTTATGGACAGAGTGAGGCCCTGTGGAGAGAGTGGAGAAGCCCGAGAGGAGGTGACATGGGGCCTGGCATCAGCAACATGGGGTAAAGTCCGTGCTTGCTTAGGACCCCCTCTCTCCCACTCCCACCCAGAAGCCTACACTTGTCCCATCCCAAAGACCTGGGAAGAGGGGCTGTGGCAAATTTGTCCCTTTTACTACCACCTGTCCAGTTCCCACTTTCCCAGCCTGGTTCTGTGTCCTGGGAAGCTGACCTCCACAGGCTGCCCCAGCCCCTGGCTTCCGGAAGGATCATCCAATGGGAGGCTGGAGCAGGAGAAGGAGAAGTTGGGGTACCTCTGCCCAGCTTTGCCTGCCTCAGCATGCATTCCTCGCAATAGCTACTATTCCTTCAAGCCCACAAGCCTGGCGGTGATTTCTCTAAGGCTCCCCTACTACTGGGCTCTGGTTGCTCCATTTCTGCCCCTTCCAGTCTCAATGTCCCTGGCTGTCTTGCACCTCTTCATCCCCTTAACTGAACTCTCTTCACTTGTACCATCCCAGTGGAACGCCGCGTCCTGTAAGATGCTAATGGCTGCAGGTGGTGTGGGAATCTAAGAGCTCATTGCGACAGCAGCTTTCATTCCTGCCACCCCGCTGCTCTGTGCTTGGCACCAGCCTGGGCCACAAGCATCAACTGGCCCATTGTAAACTCCCAACCACTCAATGGAGTGTGTAATTTCCAGAGGAGAGCACTGAGGATCAGAGAGGCCAGGACACTGGCTGAGGCACCCAGCGGGGAGTGTGAACTTGACCCTTCATTCTGCTAACCCCAGAGCTGCATACACTCAGCTCTTCGCTCCAACCAGAAACCAGAGCCAGCGAAAAGCTCTTTGGGGCTGTACACTGATGATTCTTTGGAAAGACCAGATGTTCTCCTTCACCCCTGAAAGGCAGCCATGGTGAATCCTTTATGCTTCCTCGGTCCCCAGCAGGCTGCCACGTCAACCGAGGGAAGACAAGTCCAAAGGAGGGGCTCCCTCCACAGCGGCTATCCCACCAGCCCACACGTCTTCCAGAAGTTAGGGGAGCAGAAGGAAGATCCCTGACTCGGGGCAGTCAGCCACTATTTCACATGTGGGAAAACTGAGGCTCAGAGAGGCAAAGCCAACAGAATGTCACACAGAGCTGGCCCCAACCCAGGAAGCTGGTCACTTTCCCCAGGGCTAAAAAACAAGGCTCAGACCAACCGAAGCTGGGCCTCCTCCTCCACTTTCAAGTTCTGGCCCTCTCTCCAGGCACCTGGGAGACTCTCCCAAGTTCATCGATTGCCATGGCAGCCTCAAGTCAATTTCATGCACTTTGCTAATTAATCTTTTCCAGATAATTGCAGAAAATTATTGGTTGGTGTGAAGTAGGGATTCAGAGGTAGCCTCTGTCCCTCTACCTCTCCAGAGTGGCTTCTGGCTGAGCCCCTGCCCAGCCTCCCACCTCTTATACACCTATTTTCTCTCTTTCTGGAATCAAAGGCAGACGAGCCCTGTTTCCTCTTGTCCCCTGCCCTGCCACTTTCCAGAGTCCCCAGTCCAGGACTCCCACCAGGCCAGCTCTACTGCTCAGCAGAGAGGAACACTGGCAGCCAGGATGGTTCCAGGTTCAAATCCCAGCTCTGGCAATTAATTAATACTTGTGAAACCCTGGGCAAGTTGTTTAACTCCTCTGAGCCTCAGATGAAAAACAAAAAAAGATATAATCTCTGATAACAGGCTGTTTCTAAAGCCAAAACATAAGGCATTTTAATACTGACTATGACTTCTATGACTAATAGTAACAACTCTGACAATAACCAACACTGAATGGCGGCTTTGCCACATGCTGGGCACTGTTTGGTGTGTCTGATAGGTGCTATAATTGTCCCCATTTTGTAGAAACGAAAACACTGAACTGAAGTTGCATAGGTGGTGAGAGGCGGAGGCCAAATCCTTGCTCAGTGCCCTGGGTGCTAATCTCTGCCTCACTCGGTGTCCCCAAACCAGTACACTGCCCTGCTTAGAGCTGTGTTGCCAGGAACAAACCCTCCACATGCTCGTCACAGAAGCCAGGGAACACTAGCACAGGGTGGGAAGGAGATCAGGGGAGAAAGCTAGGGATGGCACAGGTCTCAGAGGTACCCATGACTTTCCCCTCCAAGCCCCTTCACCCCAAACCTTGGTCCCACCTCAAAGAGCCTGAGGCAGTCATCAAACCTGGGCGACCTTGGGGCTCCCAGGGGCCTCTCCAAGGCCCCACAGTAATTAATCTAAACTGGACATTCCTGGATAAAGTTCCCATCCCTCGGGGGTTTCTCTCTTTCTCCCAGATATCATTTACTATATCACCTCACTGGGCTGTATATACCTGCTCCTAATAAACCTCTAAGACTTTAATGAACTAAATAGCAAATTACTTTTTTATTCAAGAATGAAATTTCATCATATTCATAATTCATATTTTATTTCAGACATCTGCTGCTGATTACATTACATTTAACTAAAATTAGATGATGCTCAGAATGCAATTAAGGCTCTGCCAAATTCTTCGGCCCACCAATGCCGGCGGAGCTCAGCGGGGGCCGCTAGGAACCTAATATGTAATTAGGAGCTATTTTCTAGCTGTTTTTAAAGTCTGAAAATTAGCTGCCTTTATTAATCACACAGACAAATATAAAGTGGAACCAACGCTTGCTGAAATTTCTAAAAGGGATTTTTTGTTTAATTATACACCACAGAGCACTGTGACTCGTTTTGCATGTTGATTTGTTGTGCACTGACATTTTGACAACTGGTTCTCAATTTGTCTGTCGTAGTTAGGCAACAACAAAGCCAACGGTAATACTTTAACTTTCAAAACCTTCAGTGTGCCGGGAGAGGGAGAATGGCATTCCTTGCTGCAGGGCCCGGGCAAGGCCCTCAAAGCCAAGGGGGCCAGAGGCACAGGGAGAAGGGCAGGTGAGGGATGGAGTGGGGCTCATCAGACAAGCTAGGCAGGAGGTGGTGGGAGCACTGGTCCAGGAGTCCAGAGGTCAGGGACTGAGCCCCAGCTCTGCAGGGTGGCTAAGAGAAAAACCTCCCTCTGTCTGCGTCTCAGATTCCTTGTGCACACCTGAAGAGGGTTAGACTCAGATCTCCAAGGAGCCTTTATATGCTAAAATTCTGTCTTCTTTCTCCTGGGTGTCAGACCCTGTGCTAGTGCTTTCCACCCAGTGTCATTTGGCCCCATGACACTCCAAGGGGAATCTTTTATTATCTCATTGTACAGAGGATGAAACACAGTAAAATTTGATGATTTGTCACCAGCCACAGAGGAACTCGAACTCAGATCCGGTTGACTCCAGAATCCCTGGTATTAACTATTATATTCACCAGCCCGACAGCTCTTTGGCCTCATTTCCCATCTGTGTGGCTTGGACACGTTGAAGCAGCTTTGCAAGGCTTCGGTCTGATGTTGCAGCCAAATGATCTTGCCCTTAACCTTACTGACTGCCCCACCTGCAGCCCTGCTTGAGGCCAGGGACAGAGTGTACAGAGGGGCTTCAGCATGGAGCGGGATAGGATCCCTGAGCAGGTCATCAGCCCCTGTATAGCCACTGAGTTCGCTCCATGCCCTCAGAAGGCCCCTTAGGCTACCTTGTGGCCAAACCACACAGTGATGTCCAGAGAGTCCTCAGGTCAGGGTGGCTGCCAAGGGGCTCAATTCCACCCCATGCTAACAACAGCAGCAGCAGCAGATGGCTTTTCCCTATATGCCGGCACTGTGTGACAACCCTGTTGTCTGCACTGACCCACAAATCTGACAAGGCAGGTTCGCACCCAGGCTTGGAGCCTCACATCCTGGATTCATACTACTTCTGCCACCTCTGGGCCCTGGTGGCCTTGGCAAAGCCACCTCACCTCTCCAAGCCTCATCATTAATGTGAGGATTCTGACAGCACCTGGATCTCTGGGTTCTGGAGAGGACTGAACAGCATAATAGGTACTGAGTCCAGATGAAGCCTTGACCAACAGAAGCTACCTGTTATTACCCCCATTTGACAGATGGGCCGTTGAGGCTCTACAAGGTGCAGTACTTGCCCTTAGGTGTATGTTGCTGAGCCGAGAACTGCACCTAGGTAGTGATTCCACAGCCCGTGCTCTCACCTGGCACCCTAATGTTTCCCTAATGCCCTCCAGGGAGGTTAGAAGGGCATGAAGATCCACAGTGGGGGTGGGGCTGCCCCGCTTGGCCACCATCCTCTGCTGTCTCTCATTTTTCTCTTGCCCCCCTGGAGTGTGGAGCAGGGCTGGAGCCAAGATGTGGCAAAGCCCACCACAGTCTACCCCTGCTGACCCTAAGTCAGTGGAACCAGTGCCTGCCACCTGCCAAAATCTGTTTTCAGGAGCCAGCCCTGCATCCTCCTCCTGCCCCTAGACTCACCTGATGAAAATGCCAACGGAGAAAAGGAGGTTTTTCTGGGTGACAATGAAACTGTCAATAAAATCTCAAACGCAAGGATAGGCAATGACTATTTCACTTACTCTGACAGTTGAGATTTTGCTGGGGAAGGAAAATGACAGGCATCTGCTGACATCAACACTACTTCTTTCACAGAAGAACCCACAGGAGAGACAGCCCCCGGAGACCTGCCTCACCCAGATGCCATCCGGGCCAGGGTTGCTGCATTGTCAGAGGAGCTGGGGTCAGCTATGGAGGGGAGGCTAGACGCCCCAGCTCTATCCATTCATTTGTTCATTCTACGACTTCCCTCTGAGCACTGACATGCGCTAGGCTCTGTGCTGCAGCCAAAGATGCGGCAGCGAACCAGGAACACTCTGCCCTTAAGAGTGTTATAAGTTCAGTTGTGTCCCCCCGCCCTGCCCCCACAAAAGAAAGACTGACATTCTAACCCCTGGTACCTGTGAACCTGACTTTATTTGGAAATAGGGCCTTTACAAATGTTAGCAAGTTAAGATGAGGTCATTGGGTGAGCCCTAATCCAATGTGACCAGTGTCCTTATAAGAAGGGGAAATGTCACATGAAGACAGAGATACACAGGAAGAAGATGGCCATGTGGTGACAGAGGCAAAGGACGGAGCAAGGAACACCAAGGACTGTCAGCTGCCAGAGACCAGGAGCCAGAAAGGGCAAGAAAAGATTCTACCCAGAGTCTTAGAAGGAACTTGGCTCTGCTGACATCTTGATTTCAGACTTTTAGTCCCCAGAACTGTGAGGGAATATATTTCTGTTGTTTTGAGCCTCCCAGTCTGTGGTACTGTGTTGCAGCAGCCCGAGGAATTAATTCAAGGGCTTTCATGCCAACAAAGGAGGCAGCTAAGAGGCCCCACCTAGGGCAAGGGACTGTCGAAAAGGGGGTATACCTGGTCCCTGAACCAGGGAGACTCCAAAACTGAAAGGCCCTTCCAGGTGCCTACATAATCCTTCAACCTGTTGTGTCTTCATTCATTCCTAATGCCACTGTCACATTTCAGCCATTGTCACCTCTCACCTCCCACTATCCACCTCCATCTGCCATGCCACAGCCAGAGGACTATCTCAAACACAGTCGCGACCTGCCTTCATGTGCCTAATATTCACTCTCACTCCCCAGAGCCCTCAGGATAAACCTTGTTTCATGTCGGCCCAGGCCCTGCCTCATACAATAGGCACTATCTGAACACTGAACCATCTATGACTTCCCTGCATATGCTCCAGCACGGCCTACCTCAGTGCCTTTGCTGCCCGGAACATTCTACTTCACCTTCCAGCTCAGCCAAAATTCCACCCAGGCATCTCCTCCTCCAGGAAGCCTTCTCTGATCCCTTTCCCACAGTTCAGGCTAGGATATGTCCCACCCCCTCCCTGGTAACTCAGAACCCACATTCTTTACTGTCATTATGTTTGCTTAGCTGGCTCTGCCTTGTGAGCCCTGGAAGGCAGAGTTGGGTCTCTCATTTGTGACCCAATACCCGGTGCATAGTTCCAGCTCGGGCATTTTGAACAAATGGTGGCTCAGCCATCTAGACTTGGGTCAGTCAGTCAGTCTCCTGCTCACGACACTCTGTGAGATTACCCAGGGTTGGGGAAGAGACACTGGTTTTGGGGTCAAAGGATCTGGGCTTGAGTCCTACTTACAAGCTAGCAAGTCTTGGGGACATCACTTCATCTCTCTGACCTTCAGCATCCACATTCATGAAATAAGAACAGCAAAACCTACAACACAGGATCTCGTTGTAATGGTTAATGGTTTTTGTCATTATAAGGATAATCGATTCATTATCATAGTAATGGTTATCATGTGGACTTATTTCCAAAATCCATGTCCTTCAAGGCCAACTTCCCTGACCAATTCCTCAAAATTGTGGATTACACAAGCGCCCTGTGAGAGTGCCCAAAGTTTCTGTCATTTAATTCTTGTAATTCTTTATATATTAATATGTCACCCTTACAACTGGATGACATCTCCCTTACCAGCAGGGACTGTATCATACTTCAGGGGCCCTTGAGAAACTCGACGAATGCTGGTTGAGTGATCTGCCCACTCCCTGCCCACTCGAGACCTCATATAAATCTGAAAGAATCTGGACCCTGAAATTGGGGAGCAAACTGCAGGGCAGAGACTGCAAACTGGATTTGAAGTCAGGCAGACCTGTGTTTCCACCCAGCTCTACCTCTCACAGACGATGACACTGAGGGCCAGTCATTTTACCGCTCTGAGCCTCAGTTTTCCCTTCTGCGAAATGAAAGAGAATATCACTTCTTAGGATGTCAGGAGACAATGTACACGAAGATGCCTGGCACACGGCAAATGTTAGATGAATGAGCTGTACTTAACCTCAGGGTCCTGGGCTCCATCCCAGCTCCACTCCTCCCTGGTGGGTGACATCCAGCATGCCCCACCACCACTCTGAGCCTCAGTTTTCTCTTCTGGAGAATGAAGACAACACTCTACACTGCGAACTATCGTGAGAATGAAGTGCAGTTGTGCATCTCAAGCCTGACGTGGGGAACATCTTCAGTAAGTAGTGGCTGTTATTTTATTGCACTGAATTTTATAAATGTCCAGACATGCACTCTCTCAGAGCTAGGGCCCTGCTCCCAAAGGCTGGTAAATGGGGTGACGAAGGGGGTACAAATGGCTGCTAGCGGGATCACCCTCTCCATCAACAATGAGAACATTTCCCATGCCTGCCTGGGGCCTTCCAACCATCACTTCCAAGGATTTTAGAAATGCTGGTTGTCTCACCAGCCCACTGGCTGCTGAGAGAGCAAGGGCCTGTGGAGGCCCTTCTTTCCTGCTAAGTGAAGAATGGATTAAAAGACAAATGCCCGCCCCGCTCTGACTAAGACCTCAGCCCCACCTGTTCCTAAACCCAGCAATCCCTTTGGAGGGCTGGAGAGGTGGGCTGGGGGAAGCCAGGATTTCTTAGCTGAGCAGGGGAGCTATTGTGCAGGCAAGACAGGCCATCTTCTGTCTAATTCCTTTCTCTTTCATTCAGAAAACCTCAAGCTCACATCATGTGCCAGGCACTGTGCTAGACCTGGGGAGACTGCAGTGAGCAAGTCTGCCATGGCACCTGCCCCACAGGAGCTGGCAATTTACTGAGGAGATAGGCAATGTAACAACAAATGAGTGCACAGTTTGGAAATAAAACAAAGGGAGAGATGGGTAGAGAGAACAGCAGAGGCAAAGGCCCTGCAATGGTACTTGTTACATCATCGTCAGCGTCACCACCATCAACCTTCTCTCTCATCTGCCCAGCAGTCCCTACGTTGGCTCACGCATCACCACTGTCCATGTTTATTTTCTGTCTCTCACATTAGAATGTAAACTTCCTGAAGTCAGGCACAGAGTTGGCTTAGCCAATGATTACTTCCCCTGTGACTTAGATCAGTGCCTGGCACAGAGTTGTCACTTAATCAGATTTGCAGAGTGGCCACCAAAAGAGAATATGCAGGCACTATGCTAAATGCCCTGCCCTGTACCTATTACCTCACTTAATCCCCACAAACACCATATGAGCTGATTATCTCCGTGTTCTAGATGAAAAAAAACAAACAAAGAAACTGAGGTTCAGAGAAATGAAGTCACTTGCCCAAGGCCACACAGTCAGCTCTTTTGCTCCACTGCCCAGGCCTAGAGTGGGAGTGGGAGGTGCAGCAGACAGCAAGGACCCCAGCACTCCCAAAAGGAAGCAGGTGGAGAGGGATAGTATTGCGGGATTTATAAAGAACATGGGTTCCTGGGCCCTGCTGGCAGTTTAGCAGCCTGAGAGTGTGTGTGTAATACAAACAGCTCTAATCCCCTGTCAGTTAAACTGGATATCAGAGGAGACAAGCTTCCGAGCGGGGAGGCCTAATTGAATCGAATTGAAAAGGCGGAATGGGTGGCAGGGCTGAGGAGGCGGGATGCCAGGGAGCAGGCAGGCGCGGCAGGGCAGCTGTCTGGGCCTCCCCTGTGTCCTGGTCTGGGGAGGCTCCAGCCCCCTGCCATGGGGAGCCGGCCATGGTGGGGTGGGGGGACCCCAGCCAGAGCACTCCGCCCCCTCTGGCCTCGCCTTTATCTGCTGGCTCTGCCATTTTCTCTCCATCGCTGACCCTTTTTCTGTTCCCTCTGTTATCTCGAATAATGTCACTGCCTCTTTAGAATCTATTCATCAGAGCAGAAAGAAGCCAATGCTGACACTGATAAAAAAAAAATACCATCTGTGCCTCACGGGGAAGAGCTCTCAACCCAACCTCTGGCGCCCCCGCCACCCCCACCACCCGCCTGCCTGCCATTTCACGAGGTGCCCAGGGGTAATCAGATTCCACTGGGGGCAGGATGCCCTCCCACAGGTGGCGCCCCCACTCCCTCTCTCGCTCTCCAGAACCAAGGGGAGACGGGCTCTGAAAGAGGTCTCAACCCCACGCAGTTTTCCATCTGCAGAAGAGCTTCATTTGGCCATTTGGGTTTTTTTTTTAATTGATTTTTTTTTTTATTGGTTAACAATATTTAAAAAACAGGGTATTTTACCAAAATATTCAGATTTCTGAATTCCCTTTTAATACTAGATAAAAGGGCTGGGTGACAGTGGGTCCCTCACCCTACAGGGCGACAACTGGCTGGAGCTTTGCAAGGGGAGGCGAGTGGCACTGGTTCCTCCCCCAAGCCTGACTCCTGAAGGCCTGGGAGCATGAGTCCCTGAGTGGGTGGGGTTCCTCAGAGTGGTGCTGATCACAGCCCCAGGGCACTTTTATGGGGCTGGAAATAAAATCCTCAGAAACAATGGGAGACCGAGGCCCAGAGAAGGGAAGCCACTAGCTTGTCACAGAGCATTTCAGAAATCTCCCAATTACTGAATGGTGCTCTTCTCAGCCACACAAGGCAGGTGGAGAATGGAGGGGTCCTGACTCTGGCACTGCCATGCCTCACCTCCCTGCTCCCCATCAAAGCTATTAAGACTCCCGGACCTGTGTGCCATCACCCCTCTTGGGAGCAGACTATGATCAAAGCTCCGTAGGGGCATCTAAAGAGGAACGAGCATCTCCAGGGCAATCAGGGATAGTCAGCAGCCCTTCCTTCTCTTTGAATTGTCCCAACTCAACCCAGTGCCCTTAGCTAGTCACAAGGGTGAACCCCAGCACTGCCATAAACATGCTGTGTGATCACAGGCAGGTTGCTTTCCTTCTCTGTGCCTCAATTTCTCCATCTGCAGAGTGTAGGTCATTTCAGCACAATCAAGGACTGCTCTAGATGAAAGAACATCTCCTCTTAAATGGTGGACTGGCCTCTCTGAGGCAGATAGCAGGATATGGGAACCTAGGGGCAAAAAAGAGCCCTCTGATGCCCACCAAGGACAAGGCTAGCCACGTGCATTTAAGGGTGCCAACGTGAGCTTGTGAGAGGGCCATTATATGCACTCATTACCAGCCCTGGCCCAGCTGTGGTAGTCTTGGCAACAGAAGGCAGGTGTCAAGTCCCAGGAGCTTCTTCCTCCAGCATCACATCTCCCAACTCCCAGACCCATGATAATCACTGGCTGGCACCATAGACTTGGAGACCATTGTCTAGGCAGCTCGGCCAAACCCCCCTGGGCACCCCAAGTCCTGCCCTATCTTCTTCCTGGGCTGAATGAATGTGTCAGCAAAACCTAGCCTCTCCTGCTAAGGCTTTGGAGCTGGATGTTGCTGGGTTCCAATCCTAGCTTGGACCCCAAAACCCACAAGATAGTGATCACTGAGAAGAAGAAACGAGGGCACGAAGACAAAGCTTCTGGCACAGTGAATGGGCACCATTATTTCTACAGATGGAGAAACCAAGGCCCAGAGATGGCAAGAGACTTTCCTTTTGGTTTTCTCCTCATAGCTTGGGTGTCACAGGAGGAGCACTGTACTTGGAGTCCAGAGACACATCTCAGGGCCAAGCTTCTGCACTTGCTGACTGTGTGGTCTAGAGCATGAAATTCCCTTTGGGCTTCAGTTTCCTTATCTGTCAAATGGGGCTTAACACACTTCCCTCATGAGCTTGCTGTGGGTGTGGGTGTGGGTGGAGAGAAGGGATGTGAGGGCACCAGAGCACAGGCCAGTGAGCCCACAAGGGTCAGAGCAGCCCTATCACCACCTCACTTCCCGAGGGCCCACGCCAGTTCCTGGCATATAGTAAGTGCACATTTAATATTTGCCGAATTAATAGTTGCCATGAGCTGAGGAGTCAGGATGTGCTTGCAGACCTTGGCAAGTGTGGGGAGGAGGGCAGCAGCTTCTCTCTGGGCAGAGAGGACACCCAGAAGGCTCTAGGTGCCAAGTGCATCCTAGCAAAGCCTCCATGCCAGTCAGCATTCAGGGGGATACATTGGCCTCAGCCAATGCATTATGCAAATGCCTTAAAATGGATGTTTTCCTTATCAGATTTAAACATTGTGTGAGAACAGACCCAGTTAATCTCCCAAGCCAGGGGGGTTTGGCAGAGCAGACTGTAAAAGAGGCCAAATTCCCGTCTCTTCCCCTGTGTGTGTAATTAGGCAGCTGTCCCCTCTGATGCATTTGGGCCTCCCCACTCCTTCCCACTGTTTGGAGGGAGTGGAGAGGGGGTGGCCCAGGAGGAAAGGGAGGCCCCTTCTCCCTCCCTCAGGCCGTGGGCCCCCCCTTTCCTCCTCCAGTTTGTAGGAAGAAGCAGATCCTTAAGTAGGTTCAGCAGCTGGAGGTATGGGGCAATCACTGAGCCATCTTCCTACAGTCTCGCTTGTCACATTACAAGCTTTAGGGTTAGAAAAAAAATAAGATGGATGATTCTGATTTGACTTATGAATTTAAGCCAGTGTACCCAAGGCCTGAAACCCCTTGTTTTCAGCTTGCACCCTGCAGGACAACATTCAGCCTCAGCTGGCCAGTGTAGAGCCTTCCTAACCCAACGGGTAAAGATGGGCCCTGGTCAGCCCCTGCAGCATGGGAAGTTGTGTCCAGCCTCATGGATGGGGTTCAAACCTGGGTTTCACCCTTCTTAGCTCCATGGTATGGGATGAGTCACTGAACTTCTCTGAGCAGCATCTGTCTGTTTCTCTGCAAAACGGGAGGATCATTCAGGCCCAAAATCCAAGACACTCTGAAATCCAGAAACTTGGCACCAAAACTCATTTGGCAGCAAATGCAACATGGGGTGATATACTATGTAAGATCTTTACTCTTCATACTTTTCACTGCAGAGTCTGGAGCGGTGTTGCCCCAGAAGGGAACAGAGAGTGTCTATCCCTAAAACTGCAACTTCTGAATTCCAAATCACGGCTGGCCCCCAGGGTTTCAGATAAAAGACTCTGGTTCTGTCGCAGCTGCACCACACCACAGTCTTGTGGGAATTAAATGTGACAGTGCCTGAGGGGTTTAGTGCCCTGCCTGCCATTTTACTTTAGAGGAAACTGAGGTCCAGGGGAGAGCTCCTGCTCCAGGACAGTCAGCAGAAGCTAGGCCCTGAGTCAGATCTCTGGACTCCTAGCACTGTGTTCTTTCTGTGACACCCTGGCTGTGAGGAGAAAACTGAAAGGTGGCTTGCTGTGTGACCTTAGGCAAGTCTCTTGCCCTCCTTGAGCCTGGGTTTCCCCATTGACAGCAAATGAGACACTGGACTATGCGATTTCTGAGAGTCCTTCTGAACTTGATGATTTTGGATTCTAATTATTATAAGCAACTGAAATATCCATCTGGTTGACTTTGGAGCCTATTGTCCTGGTTCATTTCAGTTTTGAGAAGACTCAGGGTGTGGTGCTTATTCAACCTAGTGCCTGGGTTTTTGTTTGAAGTAGGGAGACAATGGCTTTGGGCAGTTGGATCAGTTTTCCCATTTGTTGTGTTGAGAGGGCCATGGTGGGGGGCATCCCAAGATGGACAGCAGTGAGGGCTAAGGGGACAAGAGGGGTGAGTTGGGTGGGCATCACTGAAACAGATGTGACAACTCAGTTATGTCAATTAGGCGGGGATTGGAAGAGGGGGCTTTGGGAGGTCACCAGTTAACTCCCAAGTAGTACAATATAATGAGAGCCAAGTTCTGAAGTTGCACAGACCTGGGTTCAAATTCCACTCTGCTACTTGCTTGCTTGTGACCTTAGACAAGTCCCTTCCCTAGGCCTCAGTTTACTCATCAACAGAATGGGCATCAGAACAATATCTATCTCGTTGAACTGAGTGGATTCGTGGGGATACGGCACATAAAGCACTTGGTGCCATGCTGGGCATGTAGCAAGTGCTCAGGAAGGTTGGCTGTTAGCAGTTCGGGAGATGCCAAAGCTATGGGGAGGGCTTTGACTGAATGACCAATGCAAGAGATGAGACATTCTATAAGATGATGGGCAGGTCTCTTGAGTAAGCCACGTAATGGAGAAAAAAAGATGTGTATGCACATGTGTGTATGTAGGGTCTCTGTGCCAGATTAAGAGAGAATTTAGGGCTATACCAGCCAGATGTATGGTCCTGAACAAGATTTTGGACATTTGGGGATCAACTGGGAGAAAATGTGACTATGGCCTGGGCATTAGAGATGAAAATATACTGTAGGCATGTTGCTTAACCTCTCTGGGCCTCAGTTTCCTCATCTAAGACAATGACTGGGAATCATACACAGTAGGTGCTAAGAGACAGCCAAGGGGCTGGTCCAAAATTAGCTGGAAGCCTGAAAGGGCTGGGAAAGGGGGTGCCTGCTTGGTCCTGGACACCAGGCTAGGTGCCTTACAAAAAGCTCTTGCTGGTGAGAACGAAAACAAAGACCTTGGGAGGCAAAGGGACTGGCCCAAGCAAACTCAGATAGCAGAGCTGACCCCAACCACACCTGCTGACCTGCAGCCAGCGGGCAAACTCAACAGGCTGCCATGGCCCATGGGAGATATTCCTGGGGAGAAAAATCCTCACCAACAGAAAGAGCATTGGTGCAACTGCAGCAGCTTCTCTGGTGTGAATCACAATATTTGCTGCCTGTCTCTTTACAAGAGACTTCTGCCAGACTGGGGAAATTTTCTGCGAACTTCAGGCTGTGAGGGTGGGTGTTAAATCCACAATCAGCTGCAGAGGCTGGGAGCAGCTCCAAATGCTGACTTGAAGAATTGCTGTCCTCTGGCTGGCAAAGCGGGCACCAAGACTATGTGGCCACCTCTTCTGAGAGGAAGCTAAGAGGGTGGATAGCCAGCTGGCATTAGCTGTGTTTCTTGAACAGCAACCCCAGGGATCTCAACCTAAGAGGTTTGGACAAAATGGGCTGGAAACTTCTAACCAGCTCTGTGCACCATCCTGAAATTTCTGGGCTCTGAGAAAAATCTAATTGCTTAGCACGGGACAGTTATAATAATGAGAATTTACTGAGTGCTAACTATGTATGAGGTATTGTGTCAAGAGCTTTATGTGTATTTTCTCATTCAATCAAGAGATCTCTATAAGGTGGGTGTTATTATTTCCATCTTCTAGATGAAGACTGTGGCCTCCAGAAGTAAGCTGGCTTGCCCAAGGTCACATGGTTAGTGGGTAGGAGAGCTAAATGGGAGCCCAAGCAGAGGTGAGCTCTCAAGCACCATGATGGCATCCAAAAATGACCTTAGGAGTCATCTACTTCAGTGTCCTCAGCCCTGACCACAGGTTAGAATCACCCAGGAGCTTCAAAAAAACTACCTCTGAAGGAATCCTGCTGAAATCAGTTAAATCAGAATACCTGGGAGTGGAACCAGGCATTCAGGGTGGTTTTGATGTGCAGCTAGGAGAACCACTGGGGCAGGCAATGAGAAGGAGTGATGCTGCAAATGCAGATTGTCTGAAGATGTAATATCAAGGATGGGTGGTCCATATGGTGGCCAGTGGTGGTGGCTAAGGAGGTGGCACTGGCCAAGGCATGCAGGTGGCTGCTTCATTGGGGCAAAAGTAATGGTGGGCTTCTGCTCCAGGAGTAATACCCGGTCCCCAGGGAATGAGGAAGAGGGAGGGTCTCAGTGAGCAGGTAGGTTCTAGAGCCTGAATCCTCTGGACACCCTCTCCCCTGGATTCTACACCTGCCAGGGGCACCAATGGGAGCACCAGGGAGGCTCCTAGGCCCACTTCCCCTACAAGCTGGAAACACTGTGAACCAATACCTTTCAGCCCTGGCTGCTCATTCAGATCATGTGGGGAACTTCTGAAAAATGCCCAGGCCCAGGAACCACTCTGACCCAGTACATCTGAAGCCAGAGGAAATACCAAGCCCAAGCATGGAAATCAACAAGAATTGCAAAAAGCCACGTCTATGCAGCAGCTCATCAGAGCTGAGGGTAGACGCTGGAGTCATAACATCAGAGTTGGAATCCTGTCTCTGATGCTGATTGGCGGATTAGCCTTAGGCAAGTTACTCAACCTCTCTGAGCTTCAGCTTCAGGATCTGCAAAATGGGGTTGAGATTAGCAATTATGATCCAAGGCTGGGGTAGATTAAAAGAGATGATATATATATCATGCTCAGAAGAGTGCCTAACACATGTAAAGTGCTCAGTATTAATATTATTGTTTTATGCATTGTTTTGTTTAAATGGCAGGGGCAGGGAACTCTCCATTCATAATGCTGGGGCCATTTTTACAAGTTAAGCTGGGTCAGTTGTCTTTCCTATCTCCATCATGTTCCTGGCAGCGACCCCAGGCAGAGCCCGAGAGAGGGTGGGCAGAGCTCAGAACCTGCTCTTCAGGTCAGCTCCCACTCACCTTCTCTGTCAAGATGCTAGGAAAGATGCCAGCTGCCCCCTAGTGGCCAAGGGCAGAAGTGCACTAAGCTATTTTAACCAAATCCTGAAACTCCTGTTCTAGCCCTGCTTCCTGCCCTGCCCCTCACAGGTCCCTGGCTCCAGGAGCTTCTGTTGGCAATGTGCTAGCTACAAAGGTTTTCAATGAATTCTGCCATTTCAGAAAGAGCCTTGAGGCCAAGAAGGTGTCAGGCCCTGGGCTATAAACACTTGAGTCTGTTTTCTCTTCCCAGATAGATAGTTTCAGCAAGAAAAGAATACTCCAGGACCTACAGCAGGTTTTTGTCTCCAAGACTTGAATTAATGGGTGCTCATGGCTCTAGGAGCTAGGAAGCTTTAACTTCACCCTTTTGGAAAAGCAGGCTAAAGCTGTGTTGGTGGGTAGAGAGCCTAGTGTCCTTGTCACACTCTGTCCAGCCATGGCAATCTGGGAAAACCTCGCCCCATCCCTGAGACATACAACCAAGTGACCCAGAGCCCTTCCTTCAACTTCTGAAGAGCTCCCCTGAGAAAGTGGCTGGAGAAGAGACAGGGACATGGGAGGCAGGTGTAGGTGAGCTGGAGACTACCAGACCCTCACCCTTTTTTCCAGACACAGAGTGAAGCACTGTTTACTCAAGAGCTTTTTATTCCCCCTTTGCCATCTTTTCTGCAAACCCCTCAGATACAGACTGGAAGAAACTGCACATCAACCCCGCCTTCAGTCAACCTTTGGGCCACAGGACAGAAAGAAAGACCACCACCCCAACACTCTATGAGGAAGCCCACAGTCTAGAGCAGGCCATGCAAATCGCTGAAGGTTTCAAAAGAATGCAGGTGTGAAGGAAGAAAGGAGGAACAAGGGGCACCCTGCCAGCGATCAGAGAGGTTACCTGAGAGACAGGTGCAAGTGCAGAGATGGAGTAGAGAGAAGGCACGCTGCTCCAGGAACCAGACCCCTGCATCTGAGAGCATCCTGCCAGGTTGGCCAGGGAGTCTGAGGTAAAGGCAGAGGCCCAGAGTGAATGGGTCTGACAGAGCCACAGAAAGCACAGGAAAGAGCACATCATGTCTCAGGTCTGCAGTCTCCGTGGACCCACATGGCCCCACTGTCCGGCCGGCTTGGGAGAAGGCAGAATACAGACCATGTCTTCTGGGCAGCCCAGCCCTCTACAAGTCGCAAGTCCCACTGATGGGGCTGGAGAGGAATGGCCAGAAGGAGGGACATCACAGGAGGCTGGAGCTTCTCTGTTGGTGTCAGCAGCGTAGGCTCATTTCAGAGGCCATCCAGAGCTTGCCGGACTGGAGCATCCAGGGAGGCAAATGAGTGGATAGAGATGCCAGGGGCACCGATGCTGGTTTCCCAGCAGTCAAACCCATAACTGGTCAGCGCCTGCTTCACAGCCTCTACCTTTGAATCCTCCAGATCTGGGGAGAGGGAAAGAAGCAGGTCACCCCTGACAACTGTCCACTCTCTTGGAGAATGTTTGTCCCAATTCAAGGAACAAGTGGGCTCTCAAGTCACATGGACCTGAACTTGTCACATATCAGCTACATGGACTCAAACAAGTGACTTCTCTCTGAGCCTCAGTCTCCTCATCTGGTAATGTGGCTAATAATGATATCTACTCCCCAAGGGTCACTATGAGGATTACATGGGATAGTGCAGGTAAAGTGCCTGGCACAACTCCAGGTACACTATACATGCTTTAAAAATGTTCCCTCTCTCTCACCATCATCGACTATAAACTAGCAACCAGTGGTCAAGGTCTGCTGAAGTTATGATGTGATGACTTCCTGAAGCCTGGGAGTCCCACTGGGGTTAAGGGGAGGTTTCTGGGGCCACTGTGGGCTTACTGCAAAGTGAAGGGGAAAGGCAGGACAAAAAAAGGAAGAGAAGGTACAGAAAGAGAGATTGAGAAAAAGGAGACCAAAAGGAGTAGGCAAAAAACACAGAAGGAAATGGAGGTGGGCAGGAGCATTTAGTTCCAGGTCATGATGGCGGTGTGGTATGTTGGTGACTGAAGACCACCAGGAGCCCCTTGCTGTGTCCCTGGGCCTTGCTCTTTCCCTAGAGACTAAGAGGAAAGAAACCCCTTTGTTTCAAAGCAGGGTTAGTCCCCATCCTGGCCACATTAAGTGACAGTGGGGGATTTGAGGCTGACATGGGTGCTGACAACGTCTTGGTTATTTCTCAAGCTTATTGGAGGCTTGGCAAGTAAGGTGGTAGAAACAGCCACCAAAATATGAGCTTTTACCACAGTCCAATCTTGTGCCAGGCTCTCTCAAAATATTTTTCTCCTTGAATCTGGACAACAATCTTATAAACTACATGTCAGCATCCTTAGTTTACCAATGCAGCAACAAAATCCCACAAGGCCACAGAGCAGAGGCAGGACTTGTTTACAGGCCTCTTCCTCCTCCCACAGGAAATGCCTAGGTAGAACCTCTGTATGAGCCTAGGCTGGCAACTCTACCCACTCCCAAGTACCTGGCCTGAGGAGTGTGATGCCACAGCCACCACCACCAGCACCAGTGAGCTTGCTGTGTAGTCCATGGGCCATGGTCATTTGGCAGAGCTGGTCCAGGGAGGTGTGGCCAATACCAAGGGCATTCAGATGGTGCTGGTTCATGTCAATCAGCTCCTGGAGAAGAAGATTCAGTCTGTTCCCCACCCCAGCATGCCTGAGGCCGAGGTCCTGTGCTCACCCCATCCGACAGCCGCTGATTTGGGACAGCAAATGGCTTTGACCACCTAGCACAGTGCCCCTCTCTGTTGGTAAAGAACCTCTCCTTCCTGCAGGACTTTCCATAGGGCTGGGATGGGGCTGGCCAGAGAAGCCTCTGGCCATGGTGACTGGTCAGGGATGGACATGTGGACCAATCAGGGCCCTCCCAAGGTTTTCTCTGCCTCTTTCCACTAAAGTTGCCACAACTGGTTGACTTCAGAGGTAAGCCACCAGAGTTATCGCCTTTGCACAAGGTCAAAGATTACACAGAAGACGAAGAGAGATTTCAGACCAGGTTGTCTTGGCCCCTGGATTAAGCTATGACTGAAGCTATTCCCTTTAGTGTTCTCAGTGATGAGCCAATAAATTCCTTTTCTGGTTGGGATGGATTTCTGTCATTTATAGAAGTCTCAAGTAATATGCCATCCTCTAGCTGCGTCAGATACCAATATTCAGAAAACATGGTTTGCAGTTCCAGCAAGGTCACACACAAGTAAGGGAAACAGTTCAGGTTTCTTTGATTATGCATAAAATTTCTTTTCTTCTGAGGATCAAATGTTGATGAAGTAACAAAACTAAGAGCTGCCACTGCCCAGGCATCCCCTATTTACATTTCATTTACTCCATCATTGCTTGCCAAATACCTACAACATGCCAGGCACCATGCTAGATGCTGGCGCTCTAAGAATGAGCACCCAACTATGTTTCCTGCCATCGAGAAGTTAGAATGTGGGATCTGGAGTCAGGTGGGCCTAGGTTTGAGTCCCAGCTTGGACACTTCATGGCTGTATGTCCTTGGGCATGGACACTCTGAGCCCCAGTTTCCCCCCTTGTAAAACAGAGATGGCAAGAGGAAACGGCTCATTGCCATGAGGCAGATGAGGTGAGTCTTCCATATGATACCTGGCAGGAGGTCAGTGCTAGGCAATAGCAGCTGCTATTATTAGTAATTTTATGATTATACCATTGTCTCTACTTTACAAAGAGGAAACTGAGGCTCAGAGAGAAAAGTTACTTGCCTAAGGTCACTGAACTAGTAAGGAACTGAGCTGGTACTGGAAGCTGGGTCTGCCTGATGGGAAGCCTGTGTCTACCCTGCCTCCAAGAGTGCCCTCGGCATTCCTGCTGCCATCCATCTGCACTGTTCAGCATGTCAGCACACGGCTCTGCTTCAGGGTGCTGAGAGTGCCTGTGCACCATGAGGACTGCCAATCACTAGCTGTCTGCAGAAGCCAACCTGCTTCTCCTGAGCAGGGAGCTGGGCAGGGTGGAGTCAGCCCTTCCCTGAAACCTGTCTCATATACACCCCAGCACTTCTGACAAAAGAGCAGACAAGAATGATGGCTCAATGGCAGCCCCATGTGCCTTTCAGTGGGCCCGAGGGTTGGATTGGATGTGAGGGAAAACTTCTGGGGGCCTCTCTCTGCGCTTGAGCGCCAGGTGTCACATTGCCAAGGCAGGTTCCAGACACCTGTCACATTCTGATCCAAAATCTGTCAAGGATCGGATGACAGGTTGTGACATAGGAGAACAGCTCGCTGGTTTGAGTGCAAAGCTGTCCGGGAGCCGAGCTGTACATTTCAGCGGCTGCCACGGCCAAAAATACACACAATGTATAATCAACGAGCTGTTCTGGGGTATTCTCTGGGGGCTTAACAGGGTGTATTTTAGGCAGTACTCTATCATTATTAATTTCCTACTCAGGAGGACTATGTTCCTTCCTTCCTACGTGAAGGGAATTGAGAGCCAGCAAGGCAAAGGCTGGAGCAAAGAGAGCAAAGCACAGAAATTGGGTGGAGTCTCAGCACCTGGCTCAGAGTAGGTGCTCATTAAAGATTTACTGACTATAGAAATGAGTCAGTTTGACCCCTGGCTGAGTCACCCACTAGCTAGAAAACCTTGGAGAAAGTTGCTCTTTAGACCTCAGTTTTTTGATCTGTAAAATGGGGCAATATACCAATTTCACAGGTAGGTTGCTGTAGGGCTCAAATGAGAAATCATTTGTGAAAAGACTTATGGAGTAGCAGCTTCCATTCATTACAGGGGCTGTAGACTCCAGTGACTACGGTGGGAGAGGGAGACACTAGGAAAGACTGTACTGGCTGTGGGTGATATGTAGGAAGTGGGGGGGACTGGGGAGAAATAATGAACACCGCAGGAGGCCCCTTGTGCATGGTCATGTCAGCTGGGGCTACCCGATCCTGCGACTGAAGAGAAGCCACATGACTTTTTAATGTCAGCTCACCAAGCCAGATGGACCACATCTGAGCATGAGGCGCTCTGGCTTACTGAGCTGGCATGTCCTCAGGCATTGTGCTTGTGCATTACCCATGGGACTTCACTGCGTTCTTAAGACACTCCAGGGTATGAGGCCAGAATTAAATCCAAAATGTGAGGTCTCAACCTCTACACTAGAATCATGCAAAGGGTGGTGGCTGGGGTAACAATGATGAAAGCACAATTCGGGACTATGTCTGATCCAAAGCATGTGGGTGATAAATAGTTACTGAATGAACAGATACAGTTAGCAAAAAGAGCAGAGAAGAGGCAGCCAGGTAAGAAATCATCCCTGGACTCATGGAAGACTACATCAGCAATAACCCGGTGCTCCTTCCACATGTGACCCCAAACCCGGCCCATCATGCTTTGCTCACACTGGGTACTGCCCTCAGCACTTTCCATGTATCCTCTCACTTAATCATTCCAATCCCCTAGGAAGAGGCTTAAAAATAAGGCACACTTGCTTGTATGCATACACACAGGACCCTGGGTCCAGGCCTGGCCCCCGGAGATTCTCAGTGTAGTCAGACTACACAGCCCTTGCCTCAGACAGTGGTGTGGGTGAGTGACCCTGGGTCTTACTTCCAGCATGAGGTAGTGTTCCGGGGCTGGGGCCACTGTTGCCATCTCTCCCAACACTCGCTCGCACTCCAAAGAAATGGCATTTATGGAGGTCAGAAGGGGTGCCACGATCTCTGGGTACTGGAGGGAAAGGAGCAAAGACCTGTGAAACCTAGGGGCAGGCAGGCACTGGGAAGCTGCCCTGGAAATGGGGTAGAGGGAGGAGGTATCCTCATGGCCCACACCCACTCTGAGAAAATATCCTCTCTTTCCAGCCTGGTCTCTGCCTTGCCCAGATGCCCAACATATGTAGGGGATGCTTGCTGCAAAGCTGGCATGTCTAAATACCCGTCCCACCTTCCAGCTGGAGTATGAACAGACAGCACCTCTTTTTCTGCCCAAACTGCCTCCCCATCCTACACCTCCACTAATGCATGGGGCAGGGGGAGAGCTTCAACTTGCACACATAGCTACCGTGACCTGTGGGATACCAGCCCAGGGATAGAGCAGGAAGCACCTTGAGCAGCCTGTTCCTGGCGCTAGCTATGAGAGCCTTGGTGCTGCGAGAGACTTTGGTGTTGGTCAGCAGGATCTTCAGAGATGGGGGCCTGCGGGGTGAAGAGGGTCCACAGTGAGCTTAGGATGAAGGAGCTGGGTCAGGGCTGGGGCTAGAAACAGTTCGGAGGGACAAAGGCTCATGACACCGAGCCCAGTGTGCCTGCAGCCAACCACAGCCGTGTCTCTGCTTTAGCCCTGGGGTGGATGATCATTTGGCTTATCATTTACTCATTTACTTTTGACTAGGCACCTATATGTCCTGGGCAGATGTGAGGGCCAAGCACTGCCTGGGGGTGGTAGAGCATGGCACATTCGTGGAATCAGAAGTTCAAAGTCTCTGCAGTGAAGAGTACAAGAAGGGATTGAGGTTCTGTCATGTGAGCCACCCCCAGAGAACTGAAGTAGAGGGTGCTGTATATTTAGAAAGAAAAAGCAACAGGTCTTGGATGGATCGCAGAGAGGGCATGCAGGGAGGGTAGACACCCAGGTTAGCTGGTGCACTCAACACAGGAGCTCAAGGGAGGGCAGGCTTGCAGAGGAGTCAGGTCCCCAGAACACTGAGCCCATTCTGCTCCAAAACCAGATGTGGTAAGAGGGAGTCAGCTGTCCTAGCTGGGATGCCCCAGGTAAGAGAACAAAGGGTCAGGGAGGACACAGTAAGCCAGCACTCGGCAGGGCCTCATTGTCCTCACCTGCCCTCTGAGCTTTAATCCCTCCTAAAGCCACAATCCCAATTGTCCTTGTGGTTAAATGTCTTTGGGGACTCAAGCCTCTTTTTCTTGTCATCCCGATCTGCCTTTCAGAGGGCTGCTAACAGGGACAGAGGGTGGAGACTTTGGATGAGCTCTGGCCTGAGACTGCTAGGGATGGGCAGACCCTTTGATACCTTTATTTGCTTTTCTTTTCACAGCTCAAGATTGTAAAATCCAATAGCAATGGAAAAGGCTGCCAGAAACCTGCTTGATCTCACCGCCCATAAGCCCATGAAATTAATATCGATTCTCAGCCTTGGAGGCCAGCTTTTTTTTTTTTTTAACTTTACAAAAGATGAACATTCTATTTGGCTTTTCTCTTCCCTTTAAAGACAAGTCGTTTCTCAAAAGAGCAGTGTTCTGGGAGGCCGCATCTTGATCCACTTTGCAAACAATGCATTTATTTTATAGAAAAGCACTATGCATGGAGCCCTTACAAAAGGGCTTCTCCATAAGCCACTGGCAGGATTAATGTGGTCTGGCCTCTGTTTCTCAGAGAATCCACCATCTGCTCACCGCAGGGCCTTGCAGTCAGCAGCAAAGGTCAGTTTGCTCTGTTCCCAACCATTGGGTACTGCCTCTTCGTCTTTTTTAGATAAGTCCTCTGCAACAGGCCTCCTGCCAGACCCACAAAACCCTGGGCTCCTATGACATCCTGTGACCATCACCTTGGGCTATGCTCCCTTGTGTGTGTACTCCACCTGGCTACCACCCCAGCCTCATCTATCTCCACCTTCCCTGGGTGCTTGCTTCACTCAGCCACCCTGGCCTCCTGGCTGCTGCCCAAAAGGCCAGGTACACTCTTGCCCAGGGCCTTTGCACTTGTGTTTCTTCTGCCCAGGACCCACCCCCATTCTCAACAGTCTCATGACTCACTCTTCTATTTCATTCAGGTCTTTGCTCAGAGGCCTCTACTGATCATCCATCCAACTAGCTCCCCCTTCACCTTGAGCCCCCTGCCCTGCTTTGTTTCCTAAAGGCACCTAGGACTGCCTGACATGCTCTTAAATCCCAGGGGGATTTTGCCCTCTAGTGGACATGTAGCAATGTCTGGAGATATTTTTGATCGTTACAACTGGAAGATGGGGACAGATACTACTACTGGTATCTAGTGGGTAGAGCCCAGGGATACCGCACAGGACAGCCCACTATAAAGAATTATATAGTCCATGATGTTAATAGTGTAAGATTAAGAAATCCCAGTTCTTCCCATAAACAGCCCCTTAGTGACCTCTGAAAATGGTTCACTATTCACTTGACCCAGAAAACCCCACAAAATCATGTGAATCAAGAGATTCAAATCTTCATGTTCACTTTAAGAATAATTAAAACTGCCTAGGCCATCAAGGGTATGCATATCAAAAAGCCACCAAGTATCTGAAGGACATCACTTTACAGAAGCAATGTGTGCCATTCTGTCATTACAATGTTGGAGCTGGTAGATGTGCCCAGGCCAAACTGTGGGGGCTAGATGCAGGGTCAGTGGCCTGAAGAGTGCTGCATCTTTGCTGCACATGTTTAAAAATGCAGAGAGAAATGCTGAACTTATGGGTTTAGATGTAGATTTTCTGGTCATTGAGCACAAAGCTCCCAAGATACGGCTCAGAACCTAGAGAGCTCATGGGTGGGTTAACTCCTACATGAGCACACTTCCATACTGAGATGATCCCCGCTGAAAAAAAGCAGACTGTTCCTAACCCAGAAGAGGAGGTTGCACAGAAGAAAAAAACTGAAGAAACAAAAACTTATAGCCTGGAAGTAAATTCAGCATCAATAAATGCTAATAAAAGTAAACAAAACAAAACAAAAAAACAATGAAGAGCCTCAGAAAGGCAGGCTTGGCTCCTGGAAGCCAACATAACTGGGACAGGAAAATCCCAAAGGTATGAGAGTGCAGCACCATGTCATCCCAGGTCACTGAGGAACTAACAGTGGCTTAGCTGAGGGCACAGGCCAGGATCTGCTGTCCATCCTCAAAGATAGCCCTGAATAAAGAAGGGAAGAGCCAGCCCTGGGACCTGCACAGCCATAGAAAGTCCCACAGTGGTGACAAAGTGCCCTGAGACAAACCATCACCTGACTTAACCGAGGACTCAAGAAACAGTAAAAAAGCACCCACTCCTGCTTGCCCCATTCTTCATTCCCTGCATCTGACATTTTCACTCTGAGTACAAACAGAATAGAAGACAGTGAAATTTAATATGCATGTTTGTAATTCCAGTTACACCAGAGGGAGGGGGAAAAGAAACATTTAAAACATGTTGAAAGTTGTCAAATGTCACCTCTGTTCTAAGCCTTTCTCAAGCTTCCCTCGGTCTCCCATCCTGGTTCTGCCTTGTGTGCCCTCATTACAGCAACTCTCATATTGTCTTGTGGTGGCTTTTGTGTGCATGTCTGTCTCCAACCACCTAAAATTGTGTCTAAGATTTATCTTTATATCCCTAGTTCCTAGTACAGTGTCATCAGGAACACATAAGATATCAATTCTTGTTTGCTGAATGAATAACTAAATGAGCAGCCACGGGTCTGGGGGGAAAGCCACAATCTGCAAGGTGAATGGCCCAGCCATGCATGACTTCCCCTTTAATCTCTTGGCAATTTAAGAGCTGAAGTGCAGAAGGAAAGAACAGGGCTTCCTCACTGCCTATGGCCTATGAGAGCGACATCCGGGGAGAGCAAAGCCCAGAGGCACCTGCCCCACATGTTACAAAACAAAGAAACAGAGCTCCCCAAGTGGACACAGCCAGGCTGGAAGGTGCTGCTCCACCCCGGAATTACCTCTTTAAGGATGAAATTTTTCCTTGTTGGTATCGGAGTGCTCCTCCTAAAGAGAAAAACCAGCAGCGGGTCAGAAAAGCTACAGATCTTTGCCTCTCGGGATTGGATTTTCTAGGGTCGTTTTGAGTTTCACACCATCCAGGGAATAGACTAAACACCGCAACTACTATCTCAGCTTCAGCTACAAAAGGCTCAGGAGGGCACAAAGGCATTCCATGTTCTGCTAGGGGGTGCTCACCAGGCCTCAGGTTCCAGGGTCACTCCCTTCCCTCAAGGCTGCCTGGCTCCACATGGTGAAGTGATAAATGTGGGGCCCAGGACCATGCCTTGGTCCAATAAGCAAGCACCCCCACCATAGGGAAGTTCATCTTGTGTGGTCTGCAAATGCCACAGCAGTGGTTCTACAGCTTTATTTACCCACTTCCCTGGGGAGCTCCCTAGCACTGTAGCTTTCCAGGCCTCAGCCTCACCCCACCCCATCTCATCCCACCAGAGATCCAGGTATAGGAAGTATGAGGCTGAGATCTCTTCCATTCCCTTTAAAACGAAAAAATGCTATTTTTCTCAGATTCCATTGTTTCTATTCATCCCAAATTAACAGAACCTGGACATCTAAGAATCTTAATAATAAAAATAAAGAAAACAAGCCTGAGGCAGCACCTACCCCAGGTGCAGACAGAGTTGTCCACTCCAGAGGGGTTGCCGTGAATCACCTTCTCCCCCTGGAAGGCCCACTTGTTAATTAATTCCAAATCTTCTGCTGCCCACCTGAAGAAGACACAGAAACTCATCTTTATCACAGCAGTGAGTGGGGGCCAGCGGTCCCCCTGGGCAGCAGAGGCAGGGGTCCTGGATGGGCTTGATGGAAACCAAAAGGCCATGGGCTTGGGCCCTCAAACTCAGAGAAAACAGCTTTGAACCTCTCCAGCTAAAGCACAAACCATACCTTCTCTTCCCTCCAAAACTTCCCTGCCTGGCACTGTAGAGCGAGGCCCAGCTTTGGGATCACATGGTCCTAGTTTGCCTCTTACTGGCTGAGTGACTCTAAGCCTGCTACCTAACCTCTCTGAATCCCACTCTCATCTGTAAATGGTTAACTCCAAACTCCACCCTCCTCAAAGGCTAGTGGCAAGGTGTCCACAAGAAGCAGGCAGTAGCTATTACTATAACAGACACTTACAGAAGCACCTACTTCTGAACCAAACCAGCCTTGAAGAGCAAGCAAAGGGATGGCTGTTTCTCAAAGCCCTGCCAGTAGGCCAAATGCATAATCATTATGAATTACAATTCCAGACAGCCTTGGTGAGCCAGGTTTGCCCCGGCCATCTCTGGATCTCTCTCATGCAGCCACTCTGCCTTCCTTGGAGAGGTGTGGGCTCACTGACAATTTTAAGTAAACAGACCCCAAATACGTGAGTATCAAATAAGGACATACAATCATCCCCAATCCCACACCCTTTTCTCTTGGCTTCTGTTTCCTTTCTGTTGATTCCCCTCCCTATGAAACAGCAGAAGGCAATAGTGATTTGGCAATCTCTGATAGTGCCACTGGAGTCTTCACAGGAGATTGGATTCCAGTGCCTTCTGATTCATAAATGCTGGGGGCAGGGGTTGGGGCCTGTGCTCCCCAAAGGTTCTGAAAAGAAATGACTGGGTCTTTAGGGAAGGTAGAGAACTAGTGGAAAGGAAGCAGCCTGAAAAAGCCCACATGCACACACACACACACGACACAAACGAGTCACCCTCTGCTTTCTAGTCTGTTGGACTGCTGGTAGGTGTCTATTCAGGGGACCCAGGCAACCAGGCCTTCATTACCTGGGTTATAGTCCGCGATTAGCACATAGTGATGAGCAGCTGCCACAGAATCAAGGCCCCCCAAGGGACCATCTAGTGTAGCCCTGCACTTTGAGAGGAGGAAATAGGAGCCCCAAAGAAAAAAAGGGGTTGCCCGAGGCCACAGAGCAAGTTAGCAGGCAAACCGCACCGAAATTCATGAAAACCATCACCTCCCATTACCTACAGCTGCAGTCTCCCATTACCTGCTGGATTCTGCCCCTGACCAATAACCCCTATTCCGCCCCTCCTTCTCCATGCACAGGAACCATTCAAAGTGACTCGAGAAGGACAACAGAGGTATGATATCAAAAGCCCCCAGACCCTCTGTAGCCAGAAAGACCAAAGCGACCTTTGGGCTTAGTCTGAATTCAACTCTATTTTAACCTCTATATCTCAAAAGAAGAATTACTGATGGTGATAGAACTTTAAAAAGGCACTCACCAGGGCCTGAGAAAACAGAAAACCACAGTGTTTTCAGGGCAGAGAAAGAAAACCTCAATTCAAAGCCAAACTCATGAAGGGGATGGGGCTCCTCAGCCACAGGCCAATGCACCATGTTTTTCGGGGTGCCCCAGCAGTAGACACAGAGGGCGCAAGAATACTCCTCTGAGATGAAACACAGCTGCCCACACCCAGGCAGCCAGCACTGTCTGAGCAGCCTTCTCTTCTGCTGGCTACACCAGAGACGAATGAGGCCCGCAGTCCACCCAACACAGCACAGCTGGGCTCCACGTGGCTGGGACTAAAGGATCGCTGTGGGAGGGCTCCCCAGAGCCATCTAGATCAAGGGACAGGCCTCACCATGAAGCTGCCAAGCTGGCTTCTGAGGCCTCATTCACTACTCCTGGGGTGAGGCCCAGGGAAATTGCATAACCTCGTACTCAGGATGGTTTTCTCAAGTAGTCTCCAAGCAACAGAAACTCTGCCAGCAACCTTGTACTGACAAGCCTCAATGATCACAGTGAGAACTGCACAGAAGTACACTCCCTCTGTAGAGACAGGTCAATGACCTAAAGGAGGGCAGGTGCCCTATCTGACAGACACACCTCCTGTGCATATTTCTGGGCATGTCATAATTTTTTTCATAACCATCTGGTATAACCTGGCAATACTCACACCAATGGTAGTACTACAATTTACAGAGGAGCCAAGGAGTACAGCAGCTCAGCCACAGCGAGTCAGTGGCAGAGCTGAGCCCAATGCCTCATCTAACCTGTTGCCCTCTACATCTGGGCTCAGGTTCTCTCTACCATACCACAGGCACTTGAACCCAAAAGAAGCAAGGTGGGGGTGAGAGGCGGAGGTCTGGGGAACTAACGTGGTTAGTGTAGGGGAAAATGCCTAGGTTCAAATCCCACTCTGCCATCACTAGTTGTGTGGCCTGGGCCAGCCTTTGGCCTCTCTGTCTCTAGGCTTCTTCTGTAAAATGACAACGTGACACCTCACAGAATGGTGGTCAGCTCTCAGTGCGAGAACCCACACTCTGATCATGGACCACAGGAAGGACGATGAGTAGGGAGAGGGCCATGATTACCTGCTGGCAGCCTCCCCATCTTTCAGCGGGTTTGCGATTTCCTCGCAAGCAGTCAGGAGGGCAGCTGCCAAACACACAGAGTAAGCGGCACTGGAGCCCACGCCAGCCCCAGCGGGCAGCTGCGACCACACCACAATGTCCAGGCTGGGCAGGGCCCTGAAACACAGAAGAACACAGAGTGACTCTTTTGAAGGGCAATGAGGTGCCACAGTTGAACCAGTAGCCCAGGCCCAGGATTGGACATTGGTGGGGCCTGACTCTAAGTGTTTGGCCCAGTTTTCTGAACTTGGGGTAATTTCCTGAACCCAAAAGCATCCCTCTCAGATGACGGGACCTTGTGGTTAAACAGTAGAGTCATTTAAATTGCTGTGTTGTCCAACCAGCACTCTCCCTAAAAGTGCCTCGTGAACCGCCAACCATTTCTCCAAAATCCTTCCTGTTCCCCATACAAGCAAGGCTCTCTCATGGCCCTGCTCGGAACACAGGCTGGTCCCTCTGCCAAGGGTAGTTTTGCATCTCCTTCTACCCCAGGGAAATTCCTACCCATCCTGCAAGAACCTTCTCAGATGTCATTCCCACTGTGACACTTCCCATGACTATCCAGAGGCCGTTCCCAGGCCCTTCCCACCAAACACATGGTGCTGGGCACCCAGTGCCTGCTTAACTAGTGTCTGCTGTACAAGAGAAGGGCTGTCCCCTGAGCTTTCCCTTTGGATTCTGGACCAAAAAGTCATAGCAATGACTCACTGTGTGCCAGTTCACATACAGCTGACCCTAGAACAATGGGGGGATTAGGGACACTGACCCTGACCCGCAGTTGAAAATCCACATGTAACTAACTTATGTAAGCCTTCTGCATCCACAGATGTGAAACCTGAGGGACGATTACATATTTTGGGAAAAAACCCATGAATAATTAGACCCACATAATTAAAAACCATGGTTATTTAAGGGTCAACTGTATAATATTTCTAATTCTCCAACAGTTTTGAGAAAAATAACAACAACAATAATGGCTAATATTTATCAAGCAATATGCCAAGCTCTGTGTCAAGCCCTTTAGATAAATGAACTCATTTAACCTCACAAGAATGTTACCAGGTAGGTACTAATACTAACCCCCTTTCACAGATGAGAAAACTGAGGCTCAGGAAGGGTAAGAACCTCAAGCAAGCCAGCACGAGGCCATGGCTGGGGTCTGAACTAATAGAGCCTGACTCTCAGCACATGTTCTCTATCACTGCGTGACACCGCCTCAGCAGGACCATCACCGTCTAGCAGCTGGCTTTCTCAGATCCTATCGTAAGGAATGAAGCAGATACAGGCTTCACTCTGCTAATTGCATCATTTCCCTGGGGCCTGTGGGAACAGGATGCCTCCATGGGCATGGCATGGGAGAAGCCACAGTGAATTCAAGAATGGAACCTGCCCTGGGTTCTACTGAATCGAAGAGGGAAGAGGAGGCAAAGTAGGGTTAAGAATGTCAGCATAAGGATTAAGGTGAACTGAGTTGATCCCCAGCTCTACTACTAACTAGCTGCATGACCTTAAGGGACCTTATCTGTGTCTGTTTCTCCCTGTGCAAAATGAGATCAATGTCTCTCTCATAGGGTTGCTGTGAATATTATAAACAGACCATATATAAAGTGTCTAGTATGGTGCCTGACACATGGTGAGACCGCTGGTGGCTGCTGTTATTGGAAACCTGGACGGGAGTATGTGCATTCTTCAGCAGCTAAAACTAGAGAAACCCTTGCCCATTTTCCAATAAAGGCTGAACCAAAACTCTGTTCCCAGACCACACACACACCTCTGCTTCCGGCAGATGGACAGGTACAGGTAAAGGAAGGCCAGCACAGCCAGGCGCTCGTGCTCAGTACAGTCCTCAGGGAAGCCTGCCACCTCCTTCAGCTTTTCCACTTGCTCTTCGGTCAGCACTGTGAAGTCACCTTGCTCTGTCACACAGGGAAACGAGCATGCATGGATGGGTGAGAGCCTTGGGTGCTTTTACAGACAACAGAATACAATGAACTGAGCAACCATGGGAATCGGAATCGGGATGGACATGGACTCACTGTCCCAGCACCACAGTAGAAGTCTTTCAGTGGACCTTACGCTTTGGAAGCACGCAGACTTGGGTTTGGGTCATGACTGTGACACTGACTGGCTTTGTGGCCTTGAGCATGTGACTTAACCTCTCTGAACCTGTTTCCCTCCTTGGTAAACAGAAATAACAACAGTAACTCCTCTCACAAGGTTGTCATGACGATAAATTTAAATAAGGTACATAAATCCTTAAACATCTCTGGGCACGTAGTATGTGCTTAATTAACAATAGGATAACAACACATACACACAAAAAGTGAATGCCAGCTCGAACACTCAAAGGCCTGAGTTTGAATTCCATGATAAAAAAACAATACCAAAGGCAGTATTACATCATTTTTCAAATAGTTCCCTTTCTACAAACATAATTAGTGAGAACAGGACATCCAAATAAAACCAATGAACATGAAATATGGAGATCTGTTTGGGCAGGAGGGAAAGGCCAAGTAGCAGATTCTCTTCTAATGCATGTAAGAGGCTGGAGCACCTTTGCCTGAGAGGCTGAGGAGGCAGAGCAAGTCTGACCAGCTTACCATCACAAATCACTCCCCGAGTCCCATGTCAAATTCTAAAGGTACATGAAATCGAGCTGGGTGTACTTGTGATGGGAGACTTCAGGGTAGGGCACGTATTAAGTGCTACGTTGTAACTAAATTAATGATACAGTAAAAGGCAACCAAGCCAATGACAGTATTACTGAGAGCCCAGACATTTCAGAGCTCTGTGATGGAAATGGAATGGTTCATTAAGAACCTGGGGTCTGGAGTTTAGAAAGATCTAGGTCTGAATCCTTTCTGTATCACCAACAAGGTGTACAACCTGAGACACCTGGCCTCTGAACCTTAATTTTTCTCATACATAAAATGGGGATGAACAACACCATTTGCTTCCGGGGAAGGCTGAAGAATTCTAAAAGTTATAGTATACACAACATACCAGTTTAGTGCCTGAAATATTTAAATGTCCAATAAATGTTCACTGTTTATTACTATTAGGAGGGAACCAAACAACACTGAAAGAAAAAAAATGGCAGATCCTTGCAACCAAATAGAAAACAATCTCCAAAAGGCTCAGATTCTGTTTGTCTCCTTGGAGAACTGTATGCACTATCTTCTGCATCACAGCCCTAAGCCCACCTTCAGTACTGTTGGATTCTCAGGCAACACAACTCCGCTCACAGAGGCTCAGAGAATTAAGTGACCTGCCCAGGCTCACATAGCCATGTCCCATCATCACACCTGGCTGCTTCCATCCATGCTACTGACATACAGAAGCAGCAGCTGGGTCTCAGGGAATATTTCTGGCCTGGTCCAGAAAGCAAGGTCCAGGTTGCCCTGGACAAACATTTTCTGAGGCATGCTCCAAATCAGTGGCTCTTAACTGAGAGGTCCCAAGGGAATCCTTTCAAAATATATCTCCCCATCCCTACCACCACTTCTGATTTTCAATAAGGGAAGGGCAGCATCAGGAATTCATCTATATTGTTACAAACAACAAAAAACCTCCCCAGGGATTCTGAAGGCAGGACTGAGGCTGAAAATGGTAGCTTGAAAATGGGGGTTTTCCACTCTTACTCCATATTCCTATAGTATTTGGGAGTGGCTTGTGTGGACTGATTCTTATAGGGGACAGGGAACAGTCTGGGATAAACCCTTGGAGGATTCTCACTTGTACCACTATGGCTGAGAAACACTACCAAACAATGAGAGGAGACAGCAACAGAACCCACATTTCAGCTCTGATGCAGGTGATGACTCCCTGATGGAAAAACTTTGCCTGCAGATAAGTGCACACAACATTCTCAAAGCTATAAAAAATTAGTACAGAGGTCTTTATTTATCAGAAGACAATCTTGATATACTGAAGAAGAAAAAGAGACTCACACAGTTCTGAAGTATATATGGACTGACCCAATTTTAGTTAAAAAACAAGATACTCCCTATCTCAATCAATCTATCTATAGAAAATAATCTAGGAGGATTAACACCAAAACGCTTAAGAGTTGTCATGAGGGTTGGGGGAGTGGGAAATAATAACAGGTCATTCCTTTTACTCAAAATGTTCCAGTATTGACTATATTTTCCAATAATACATATACTTTTATTTTAAATACCTTTTAATTATACAAAATGTCAATACATTCTCCTTGTTAAAACAACACCATAGGAAGAAAACTCCCTTCGTCCACTCCTGTCTCTTAGGACGCTCCCAGATATTACTAATCACCATTGTCAGTTGGATACGTATCTTCCCAGCCTTTTCCCATGCATTTACACACATGTTGATACTTACCCTGTGTCATCCCTCATCATACTATACCTGCTATTGCGCATCTTGTATTTTTACTCAACAGTAGGTCTTGATAATCTGTCCGTAATAACCCACATAGATCTAAGGCATCATCTTATGCTTTTACATTTAAAAAAATTAATAAATGAGCAAAGCTAATTTTATGGGGTCAGGAGAGAAAACACCCCAAGAGTGGCTGACCTCTGGCTCCCTCAGGACAGGCTGGAATAACTTACCCAGCCACTTCTTTTGCCCCTTACTTCAGAGCCCAGGTTCTTTCCACACCTGGTTCCTCCTCACTATACTTACCCAGAAAGCTTGTGTCCAGCAGCTGAAGCTTAGCCACATCCCAGGTCCGCTTGATACCAATGTTTGGTAGGTTGAAGTCCAATTTCCCATTGCCTTGGGGTTGAAGACGGAGAAATGTTCTCAAATTTAAGGCCACAGCCAGTGCTACCTATAGAACAAAGGGCAAAAGCAGTTAGCCACAAGCCTGAGTCCTATCTTAGGGAAAAAGGGCTAATTTCAATGTACTGAGAGAGAGAGCAAACACTGGAACACACTTACTCATGCCTTTGGCAGACATTGCTAATCAACTGTGGCACATTCTCTCACTAAGCCTGGGCACAACCTCTACCTATCAATTAGAGGTTTATATCTACTTATATTTGCTTTCCCCATGCAAAACTTTAGAGATTCCCAACACCAATGAGTGGCTTCCCCATAATCACCATGTTTTCAAAGATAAATATAAGTAAATATAAGTAAAGAACATAACGAATGATAGAGAGAAGTGGAAAAAGCATAAGCTTCGGATTCAGACAGACCTAAGTTCACTCCTAGCTCTACCAAGGACCTTGGTAGAGGTCCTTGGTAGACCAAGGACCTTTGGACCTTGGTCAAATACCAATTCTCTCCAAAGTCTAAACTACCACATTGGTAAGACAGGATTAAAGGTTTAACCTCAGAGGGTAGTTGTAAGAGTTAAATAAAATAATACATGTTTCAGACTCATCTCTCCGACTTCTAAATGGTGAAGTACCCCAAATTCGGTCCTCAAACCTCATTTCTTCCTCTGCTGAAGCTCACTTCCTAGGTGATCTCAAACCACTTGTGGGGCCTTGCCTAACACCTTTTTTCTATCTTACTTAGTGGGCCCTTCAGTAGGCATAAGATCTGTCTTTTCTTTATCTGGCTGGGAAGAAACTAACCTCCTCTCTGCAATACTCTCAGGCTATGCCTCAAGTCTTCCTTTTGGCTTCCTTTAATATTAGCATCAGGGAGAAGTGGTACCCAATCCGTGAAGGCTCTGGGGGCCTTTTACCTTGCCATGGACCACAGCATACTCTCCATGAAGGATGACTTTCCCTGGAGCGGACACGAGCAGAACTTGTGACAACATGGCTCCTGGGAACCCTGAAAGGGAAAGCCAGAGAGAGGATAGAAGTTCCCCAGACCTCACAGATCTCAGAAAATGCTTAGTTCAAGCTCATCATTATAATAAAAAATGGCAGCTACCATTTAGCACTTCCTATGTGCTCAAAAGGCAGTGCTGTGCTGTGCAGTGCAGCAGTGAACTAGACACATCAGAAAGATCTGGGTTCAAACCCCAGCTCTTTTACTCCCCAGAGATGTCATCTTAGCTATCTCATTTAAATGGCTATGAATTTCCGTTTCCTCACATGCTATACAGCAACAATAACTGTACTTACTTCAAAAGGTTTTGGGAAGGTTAAATTAAATAATGCAAGGGAAACACTTAGCAGTGTCTGATACACTGCAATCACTGAATTACTGGTAGCTGCTTATTACTAGATCAGTTCTTGGTTCCAGTTTTTATTACTACTACTATTATTAAAGGTAGAAATTTAAGTGAAATCACGGACCAAAAAGCACTCTTTCCTGGACTGTTTAGACTGTTTCCAATGTGTCACAATTACTAAAAAGCTGCAGAAAACAGCTATTAAGCCCCTTTTTGCACACTTAAGCCGGGGGTGGGGTTGGGGGGCAGGAGGCCCAAGCGTTCTAAAAAGCAACTTGCTGGGTCTACGAATGTGTGCATTTTAGATTTTTACAAATGATGCAAAATTACCCTCCATTTAAGGCTCTAAGTGCATTAATTACCTGAGTATAAATATGACCTGAACTTCAGGTTAAGTACTATCTTGACCTTCTTTTCTTAGTGGGGAAATCTATTGCTTGTCCGGAGATCAAAATCACGTCCGTCAGAATAGAAGTCGTCGACTCCCTCAGGACGGATTCTCGAGTTGGGGAAATTGAGCCTGAGAAGCCGGAAGCCTGGTTTGGGTTGTCCTGAATCTCGGCTGGGACCTCGCGCCACTCGACCCCAAGACCCCGGCCTCTCACCTGACGTTACCGCCAATCCAAAGAGCTGGAGCGCAAGCCGTCCGCCGACCTCATCCCAGAGCGTCACAGCCCAAGAGAAAGCGGCCTTTACTTCCTTCCAGCCAATCAGAGCGCGAGATTCAGAAGTTCCTTTACCAGCTGTCTTGAGTATTGGCCAAAATAAGTTGCCAACTAAGTCGTCACGAGTTTCCCCGCCCAGCTCCTTCCGGAAACCAATGAGAAACAAGCCTCTGGGAGTGTCCCGCCCTGGGCTGAGAGCCACGGACCAATGGAAAATGGTGGCTGAGCGGTGGGGCGACAGGCTGTAGGTGGAGTCATCCCGGGACCTGGACGGGAGCCTGGCAGGGTCAACCTCGAAAAGGGGCAAGGCGCTTGGCTATGTGGCGCCTGGGAGGCCGTGTTGGCCTTCGCGGGTGCATTGGCGCCGGCAGGCTACTTTGTTCCCGTTTCCAGAGTCGCGGGTCCCCAGGAGTAGAAGACGGGGACAGGTGAGTGCCTGGCTGAAAGATTAACTCAAACACCTGTCCTGTATTATGGTATCGTCATAGTTACGTCACATAGCTGCGAGGTCACCATGGCACCCGCCAGGTGACTCCACAGTCCTGACGTCACCATGGCTACGTGGGCACCGTGGAAGCCAGAGACCAAGATTTCTTTGTACCAGTAAAACGAAGCTCAGTTGTCATCCAACACAGCAGGGTATATGCCATATGGGCCAGGAGGGGCGTCTTACCTGACTTCACTCCCGAGGACGGGCTTCAATTCAAATTTTGACCTATTGCCAAAGCAGTTTATACTTTCAGACACAGAGATACACCACAAGATCTAAAGATGGTTGTCATATACCTTGAAACTTGCACCCTATTCCCAGACCCCAGAACCTGTAGAGTACCATGAATAATGGAGTCATGTATTTTATAGATCCAGTAATTTAACCTTTGAATAACCTTGTAATGTCACGTTTTCATGTTGAAGTCTGTATTAAAGGTGTTATGTTGCTATTTGAAAATGCCAATTTTCGAACTTGTTTTGGCAATTCCTTATTTCTAAGTATACTTGAAGTTTCATAGAATGGGAGTGGCCCCAGTTTCTCTCCCTCCAGGAGGCCCTTACTAGGTGAGTACAGGGTAAGAGTTTGGGTTAGGGTTAAAGCAACATTTGGGGTAGGGTAGAAGTAACAGTTTGGGGTCTGGAGTAAGACGGTCTTGGATATGACTCCTGGCCCTACCTCTTCCTCCCTGGGTGACTTTGGAGGGTGAGTCTCATCGTGTGAACTACAGTTTCCTCACCAGTAAAATGAAGGTCATAGATAGTGCCTACCCATGGTGCTGTGGGAAGAGTCTAGGGATCATTGCAGGACATAATGCTGGTAAATCACTTAGCACAGTGCTGGGATGATGGAAAATGATCAATAAATTCTTTCAGCAAATATTTATTGAACTTCTGCATTGAGCAATGCATTACATCAGCTACTCTGCAGATATAGATGTGGGCAAGACACAGCTTACCCACAAGGGGCTTAAAACTAAGAGGGATGGAGAAAGATGTCAACGAGAAATTTAAGCAGAGGGAGGTAAATGCTGCCTCTGAGGCTATGAGCAGCAAGCTGAAAAAGGTGCCCCACTGAATAAGCCACCTCTACTCACCACTTCTTGATGTCTGTTTTCTCATTAGGTCACAGCCTTCCTCAAAGATCCCCAAGATCTCCAAGATTTACACCAAAACGGGAGACAAAGGTAGCGGGGGATAGGTAAAAAATACAAAGAGAGACGTGGCAGGCTCCATTTTAAAGTTCTTCTAAATTCTTTGCAGCCATTAAAAAGTATGTAGCAGATGTCAGTATATATTACCAAAATGTGATGTGATATGAAAGATGCTCAAAATATATTAAATGATAAAAGCAAGTTGTGGGACAATCCAGATACCCAAAATCATTTGGATAAAAGTGTGTATGTATGAGTGCGTGCGTGTGTGTGTGTGTGTGTATTCAGATATGCGTAGAACAGTCTGAAAGGTTACACCTTGGACTATTACCTGGGAGAGGGATTGAGTTGTGGGAGAGGGGAATGGACAGAAGGGCTTTCATTGTTTACTGTACATACTTCTATTATTTTTTGGAATGACTGCAAATTAACTTGATAATATAAAAAATACCAGAGCATAATGTTGTATAGAAAAGTAAGATGCAGGAGAATATATCAATATGATACCATTTTCTGAAGTTTAAAATATGCAGATCACTAGCATATATTGATTTTTGGATACATATCAGGTCCTTAAATAATGCTGTTTGTTTCAACGTCATTTCATTATAATGTTGATGAGCTGCAATAGGAACTTAACTCTTGTTTATATCAATTAACCTATGGTAAAATTGATGTATATTGTAATTCTAAGAATTTATCAACAAATTAGTGAGAACTTACTGTATGTTTATATAGTAAAAATATAAAAACATGCATAGGATGTACTTGATGCCACTGAATTATATACTTAAAAATGGTTAAAAATGGTAAATTTTATGTTATATGTATGTTACCAAAATTAAAATACATATATGCATAGGAGTGACAAACAGAAGGTAGTATTAATACCCTCCAGCCAAAGACCTCCAGGGTCAACTTATTCAATAAAGTTGTGTCATTGAGCTCATTACAACTAGGAAGATGGCACACCATGGGGAACATGGGGCAGCTAAGTAAAAGGATGCTGGAAAGGACTTATAGCATCAGGCTTATGTTAGGTGATTTGGGGCTTTCTCTGGATTGGGTGATGTCAGAGCAGGGATAATTCTGTAACTGAGTATCTTAATCATTTTTATCTAGAAGGGGAGAGGGACAAATTGGGGCTAATGCTATAATTGATAAAGAAGCAGCAGTCAGTCACATTAGCCAGGAAAGGGGGATGTTTGGTCATTTTTATAGTTTAGACAGTGTTCTATGCTCAGACATGACTAGGAGTAGTCCCATTTTGATCTTGATCTGTCATCATCACAGAGTGGCCCATCTGATGGTGTTCTGTGAAATCATTTGCATTCAACAGGAGAACCCTACAAGCTACTTGTGGGTGCCAGACTCACACCTTGCAGCACCAAAGCCTGTCTGATAGTGTCAGGCCTGCTCCTAGTTGTCAGGAGCAGGTTTTCTCTTTCTCAATGGTTGGGGGAGAAAGGTGGGAAATGTGACCTATATAGAGATACAGAATACTTTGATATTACATGAAATATAATGTACACATCATATGTACATGTATCTATTATTTCTTTAGCAGGTTAGTTAGTACATGATACTACATGATTTTTTACATTTGAAATAAAAGTATATCAGGAAAGAAGTGAGGATAGTGGTTACCCTTGAAGGATAGCAACTGAAAGAGGGTGCATGGAGCTTCTAGGGTGCTACTCATGTTCTGTTTCTTGACCTAGGTGCTGAATACACATGCATATTCAGTTAGTAGCAATTCATCACAATTGTACGCTTATGATCTGAGCACTTTTCTGTGTATGTTATACTTCAGGTAGAAAGTTTTCTAAAAAAGTGCATATCAGGAGAATAAAATCTTATTTTGGACAGCTAACCATTTTTTCACAGGGTTTTCTAGCACTTTCACTGGAGAAAGGAGACCCAAAGATGACCAAGTGTTTGAAGCCTTGGGTACTACAGATGAATTAAGTTCAGCTCTTGGGTAAGGGAGACGGGATTGGCCTTGAGGTTGAGTTTGAATTGAGCATCAGTAAATGTAAATAATATGAAGCTCTTGAGAGTGCTTGCTAGTCCTGAAGGCTGCCAACCCTTAATGAACTTGCCTCAGCTTGTAAGCAAAGGCACATCTGGTCAGCTGTAAGGCTGCCAGGCTGCAGATACCTTTCCATTCTGGCACTGCCTGCTCTTGCACTGGCATGTGTTCCATGCAATGTGAAGCTGCCCTGCACCCCCATCCCTGGCTCCTTCACTCTTGAGGTGCGTACATGTGTGCTGTTGAAGTGCACATATTAAGTGAAAGAGGTGAGGTGAGCACAGTATACAATACATCAGATGTGGTCCCTTTTGTGAGCCTTGTCTAAGTATATACACAGAGTTTAGAAAATGGACTCAGAAAATTAGTCAGGATTGGCCAGGTCATGCTGTGGTAACAGACAACTGCCAGATCTCATGGCTTACAACACCAAAGGTGTGTTTTGTGCTCTTACTTCAAGCCCATCATTTTAGGTCCCAGACTGGCAGGACAGCTTCTGTCTGGAACAACACCGGTAATTGTGAAAGAGGGAAAAGATATCATGCTAAAACCCACACTGGCTCTTAAAGTTTCCATGAAGTGACAGATCACATCTGCTCTCATTTCACTGGCAAGAGTCAGTCACATGGACACACCTGACAACATTGCAGTAGGAGGGGCAGCATATATTTGAGAACAATCATCCAGTCCACCAAACTCAGCAAGCTGTTGACAGTGTAAGTCACAAGGGCTATTCAGGAGCTCTGATGTGGCCCTGTGGATGAAGGTCATGGGAATCAGACAGACCTGGCTTCAAATTCTCTACCACTGCTGATTGGCTGTGTGCCTTCAGGCAAATCACCTGGCCTCACTGAGCCACAGTTTCCTGTTCTATCATATGATCATAGTAATAGTATCCATCTCTTTAGATTTTTGTGAGGGTTGAATGAGATAATTCCATGTTTCACCTTTCATGCTAGATAAATAATAAAATTGCCAGTTAATAATGTCAGGTTCCTGCTTTTTCTTATCTTTGCCATCTGTTGTCAGTTTCTGTAATTCTTCCCATGCTCTGATAACAGTCCCTTTGCAAAGCTTTCCTCTGGGACGCCTTTGAAAGCACCAGGGTACAGAAGTGAAGTGCCGAGTTCTGAGGGAGGCCATAGCCAGGGTTCTGACCTGCATCTGGGGCACTTTGCGTTCCTTGCCTCACCCCACCCCACCCCACCCCTCCAGAAAACTCCTACTCAGCCTATAAAGTCCCAACCCCAGCATTACTTCCTCCAGGAAGCTCCCTCTGAACCCTAGCCCAGGCCAGATTTCCCAGGAATCTAGCCCTTTCCATCAGAGAACACTGACCACACTTTGCAAGCTCACCTTCAGTCATGTGATATTTAATTCAGGTCTTCGTCTCTTGCTGAACAGAGCGTATGTCACCTCTGCTCACCACTGAATTACCTGGACCTGGCCACAGTAGGCACTGAGAAAGGAATTATTGACTGGATGAGGAATGACTATAAGAAAAAACATTTTAAGAAACAAATACCCTGAACCAAATGGAGGTTTATGATGTTCTTATTGTCAGCAAGAAAAAGAACACAGTGGCTACTAGAGCCAAATTAGTTAAATGGTCTATTGCATTACAGAAAGACAGGTCCTGGGGATGTTATGCTAGAGGCAAATTCCTTTTCCTTTTTCCTCACAGGTTTGCTATGGAATTAGCTATGGAAAAGGGCCACTCATTTGCTGAAGAGCTTGAGAAAGTGAGTAACGTTGTCTCACCCCAAGCTGGGATCTTTTTTTTTTTAACCCAGAGGCCTGGTAGCCATAACTGGATTTGCTCTCCAACCATCGCTTCCTCTCTGTGACACCTGGGACTAGTCACTCTTCCTCTGTATGCCTCAGTTTCTCCATCTGTATAATGGGGACATGCAGAAATATTCCTCCTTCACAGGCATGTGGTGAGAATTGCCCAAAGAGAGGGAAATGTAAAAGTGTGGTGGGCTCAACCTGGGGCAGTTCTGCCCCGCAGGGGACATTTGGCAATGTCTGGAAACATTCTTGGTTATCACAACTGGCAGTGGAGGTGCTACTGGCATCTAGTGGGTAGAGGCCATGGATGCTGCTAAACATCCTACACTGCACAGGACAGCACTACAAAGAATGACCCACAGAAGGGACTTCGGGAATGGTGACAAGGACTCCCCCCTAGAACACACGGGATGTGCTTAAAGTTTCAGTCCACATGTTGACCTGAGTCTTTAGGAACTACTCCCTGGAGGGCTGGCACTCAGCCTGTTTCAGTCCTCCAGGCCAGGCTGTAGCCCACTTGGGCTCTGGGAACTGATGAAGGGCAGTGAGGGCTGCAGAAGGATAGGAGGCCTCAACTCCTGAAATATTCTGTGAATGAGGCACTTCCTGTGTGACAGGGGTGGTTTTCAGCCTCATAATGAGAAACAGTTCAGGTCCACAGTGGAATCCTATCTGCCATGTTCATCTCGTAGTGGGGTTTGCAGAGAGAGAGCTGGGGTAAGTGACATGATGAGCCTCCTGTGCTTTAGGCCTCTGTCCTGTGGTTCCCAGCTTCATCCTAACCTCTGCCAGGGGTCTTCCTGGCTACTCTCACTTTCAGCTAGGTTGGGCACCTCTCTCAAGGTTTCCACAGCTCCCCTCAAATAGCAGGTATCACCAGGAGTGTCAAACTGCCCAGTCCCCTGTCTTTCTCCCTACCTTCCTGGGGCCCCTTGAGTGTACAGAATGTGACTTGTTCACCTGGGGGCCCAGTGTGGCCCCAGAGGCTGCTCACTGGGCCTGTGGAAGATTGCCAGGCAGCCCGTTTGCCACTCTTCTCACATCACCCATTTGTTCCTCGCAGAAGCCTAGAAAAGGCAAATTGCCCAAGGCCCTACAGCCACAGGTCAGTGGAGCCAGGACCCAGCATTACCTGGGGTAATTGCTGCAGTTGGGCAGTATTGTTACTCCCCATTCACCAGAAGCCACAGACACCAGGCAGCCAGTGACTCACCCAGGGTCTGCTGGTCTGTGGCCCAGGGAGCATGTAGTCCACTGCTGGGTGGGGAGCCTCTGCACTCATCCACTGTGTCCTCCTCCTGGCATGCAGTCTTATCAGGGGTCGCAGACCTCCACTCTCCCCACGGCCCACCATCCAGCTCGAGTGGACCTGGCTGGGCACAAAGTCAGAGACAGTTTGTGTGGGTCTCATCAGCATGGGATCCCATTGGTCATTTGTCAAGCAGGAGCCTGGAGCCCTTTCAGCGAGTTCAATAGGCCATCTCTGTTTTAAGCAAACCTCCTTGCTCCTGCCCCTCAGGCACAGGCTATGCTTCCTGACACTGGATCACTCCACATACCTCAGCTGACCGGGTTCTCACAGATTCTGTCCTTTATAATTGAGAAAGCACTGTCATGTATGCTCTTGGCCCAAATGTTACAGGTTAGAAAACCAAAGCTGTCAGAGGAAAAAAAAAAAATCATAGGGCCCAGGCTCATGGGAGCTGAGGGCTGGGACAGAAGATTCCTCTTGACTATCACTGAGCACTTGATACTTTCTGTATAACCCCACCATCCCCAAGGGAGCCAGGTCCCCTCTCAACAGGGCTGGTGTCCAGCATGCTGAAGGTTCAGACAGTTTGCTAATTAGCCTGTAAATGCCAGGTAATTAAAGTTCTGACAGTCCCCGACAAGCCAGCCCACACATATCTGGCTAATGTGTCAGGTGGCACCTCTACGTGTGCAAACACGTTATCTCCGCTTGGCCCACCATGAGTAGATCTTCATTCGTTGCTTCCCCAGATCCAGTGCTTGCTGCAGGACATCGGCTCTGCCCTGGCGACACCGCGCTCCTCGGCCAGGGAGGCTCACTTAAGTAATTCTCTGAAGCTGCTGTGTGTGCTCTGAGGGCTCTGTGGGAACTGGGCCCAAAAGGAGAGGGGGGACTCTCAGGTGTTACCTGGGGCCCATCGGCCCAGCCTATAGACCCTGAGAGGGAAGGAACCTTCTGAGATAGTGGAAGTGGTTTGGAGGGCACTGGGTAGGAGGGACACAGAGATGGTTTCTTTGATGATCCAGCACGTGATAGGCCTCATGGCCATGTCCTTCTGCTCCTCAGGACACACCGCCTTTGAGGCGGGGCCCATCCAGGAGCTGGAGCAGTGGATTGACAAATACTCCAGCCAGCTCCCCGCTCTCACTGCTTTCATTCTGCCTGTAGGTACTGGGGCTGGGGGCGGGGCGGGGGGGGCGTGGTGCTGCAGGCCAAGTGTCTTACAAAAACACAAGTATTGAATACATCCCCCTCTTTAATTTTTAACAGTGACAGATGTGGTCCCCTTAGTCCCCTCCAGGCCCTCACATGTTTGTCCCCAGCTCTGCCCACTCTGGAGGCAGTTGCCCAGTGGGTGCGCCCCAGCAGGGTCCCGTGGAGGCAGAACATTGCCCACGGAGGGGCTGGGCCGGTGTGTCTGTCCATCCATCCGAGGCGCTCCCTGTCTGCAGTGGGTACACCCGCCCACCCGCTGCTCCAGCAATGCTCTTTCTCCTTTCAGTCTGGAGGCAAGAGCAGCTCTGCACTGCATTTCTGTCGGGCCGTGTGTCGCCGAGCTGAGAGACGGTGAGTAGTCTGGTTGGAGTGGGAGGCAGGCTGGTGGGGTCAACCCCATGCTCTCCAGCCACCTATCAACAGACCTTCTCCTGGCACCTTCACCATGCCAAGTGGACACCAGGCCAGACCAAGTCCCTGTCCTCAGAGCAATACATTGTCCTCAGAGCACAGTAATCTGTGACCAGACAAATGACAGATGACGTAACTACACATCAAGATCAGTGTTTGTGGAGAAACGAGCTGTTAGGGAGAAGGTCCTAGTGGGTTTTGTTGGTTATTTATAATACTCACATGGTGTGAAATTCAAAAAAAATTCTTGTGAAAATGCCTGTGCCCCAGCTGCCCCATTCCTTGGGCTTAATTTAAGTGGGGCAGTCTGAGCTGAGCAGAAATGACTAAAGAGCCCACACTGAAAAGGACTGTGAGGGGGTGCGTGGGGCACCAGGGTGACCACCCCGGGCAGAGGAAGGGTCTCTAGTCATCCTGTGGGAGCCAAGAGGGGAAGGATTAGTGTGGGGGCGAGAGTAGAACAGTTTCCCAGGTGAGGGCAGAGGCAGCAGTCCACGTCAAAAGGACAGCAAAGAGGCCGAGTGTCTGAATCCAGAGGTGGGGGCAGGGTGCATGTTGAGGCCAGAGGCTGAGCTGAGGCCAGCTGGGCAGGGCTTCTTGTAGGCCCAGAGGGGTCTACCTTTATCCCAAAAGCGACAAGAAACCATTGATGGGCTTTAGGCCATGGGGTGACCTGAAAGGGCCTTCCTGGCTGCTGGGCCCAGAGAGTTGGGCCCAGAGAGACCCACATGAAAGCCCAGATGGAAGTGGTCAATAGACTGACCACTCGTTGCCCTAGTCCCCTAACTCCGAGTCAGGGAGACGAGGGATCCCCAAAAGCTACTGACAGCCTTTAAAACAAGATTTAAAAGAGTAACTGCAAAATCTTCATTTACACCACTTATAGACCAGGCTGCCACCCAGCTTTACAGATAAATAGAAATAAAGCTATACTTTGATATAACAGGCAGGGCTGTGCAAGATACTTTATAGTCATTATTTCATTGATTTCTCACAATGACTCTGGGAAAGAGGTGATGATAGCCCCCTCTTCATAGGAGTTAGGAAATTGAGGCTGAGAGAGGTGATATTGTGGCTGTGGTCACCTTAGTAGCCCATGGCAGAGTCTGGACTTCAGCTCAGGTCTGTGTAGAACCCCAGCTCTGTCCATGACCCCACATCATTAAATTTTCATCCTTCCTGAAAAGCTCTTAGGCCCAAGTGGTTCCTAAAGGGATCCTGGATAACAGAAAGAGCTTTGGCTTCAAAAGAAAAAGTTATTTGTACAAAGCCATTAATGTCAACCATGCTCATAATAACAAAAAATTAGAGATGACCCAAAGGCCCAACAGTAGGAAATGGCTGAGCAGAGGAAAGCCCTCAGTCCATCAGACAGGGAGGTAGAGAAGTGCATATGGGACACTAATGGGTGAAAAAGTCCCTTGGGCAGGGGACACAAACCCAGAGCTTCAGTCTTTTGGGCAGAGCATCTCCTGGCAAGGGTTATGTGCACGAAGGGCTTAGCAAGGGCCTGCCCAGTCATTGTTGCCCAGTAGACAGCAGGCCACTATCTAGGACATCCACATAGACTGGCAAGAACCTGGGTTGGGCTGTAGCAGCTGGACCTGCTGGCTTGGACACAGCCCTGGGTCTTGCAGTGTGTTGATTTGGTAATGCAGTGTGATGCTCTGTGTCTTCCCTTTCCAGTGTGGTGCCTCTTGTCCAGATGGGTGAGACGGATGCAAATGTGGCCAAGTTCTTAAACAGGTACTTAAGATGGAATTAGGAGAGTGTCTCATCTCTGAAAAACGAGACACACCACTGAAATGGGCCTTACGCATTTATTCGCTTTGTTTTCACTGAGAGCCTGCTGTGTGCCAGGCACGGGGATGCAGCTTAGAATAAGGCAGGTACCATCCCTGTCCCTGTTGAGGTGAAGATCTTATTGGGAGAGGCTGCTGTATAAACCAGCCAAGAGAAAAATCAGAACCAAGGGACAGTGTAGTAGCAAAGGGCCTATGTTGAAGTTGGGTAACCATGGAGGCCATGGAAGATGTCATGTGGTGACTGACCAGGGAGCCCAGTCAGGAGTCAGACCCTCTCTCAGCAGCCCCACTCCCCACGAGGCCCCTGGGCAGTGTGAGCTGAGAGGAGACAGCCAGGCAAAGCAAGCTCAGGACCATCTAGGCCCAGGCACGGGACCTGATGAGCTGGCTGGCCCAGGAAGAGCCTGCAGCTCCATACTAGCCTCCAAGGCCAGAGCCACGGCTGGCCCAAGGCCTGCTCTATCAGACTCTGCTCTAGCCTTGGTTCAGGTAGTTCCTAAATGGGCAAAGCCAGTGCCCAGGGACAGGCCAAGAGCTGAGGGATCCCTGCAGCTGTCCTAGATGTCAAGAAAGTGTCCTCACGACTGGGATTTGGCCCCTGACTGTGGTCACTTTTCCCACTGGAATATAGTCTGGGCTTCAATGGGTGCTGACCCAATCCTTTTCTCCTGGGAGATGAGAGGGAGTGAGGAGCATTCCATCCATCCTCACAGCATCAACCCCTAGGGATGCCCTGACAGTCCTCTCTGTTGTGAGGGCCCAGTCAGTTCATTCCCTCAGCAAGGAAGGTGTCACTGAGTGGATGAGAAACTAACATGGGCCGTCTGGCATTAGGAGGAAGGGAACCTGATCCTGGGAGCAGCAGGGGTGGGGAAAGTTCCCCTAGGACCTTGCTGCTCCCAGGATCAGGTAGAGCTGGCTTCAGAGGGTAGGAGTGGAGCAGGGGAAGATGGAGGAAATGGTGGTCAGTTCTCAGTGTGAAAACCGGAAGTGCAGGAGGCTTAGAGGTGGAGAGTTTCATGGACTCACTGCAAGTACCTTACAGTTAGGCTCAGTGTCTCCTCAGTGTAGCTCTCTGCTCCAGCTTCTGCCCAGAGGCCCCATCCCTGGAGTCTCAAAGAAATAAATGAGAGTGAGAAGTCAAGCCACCAGAATACTCCAGGCCACTGCTTCTCAACTAGGATATGCAGTGTCTGGAGACATGTTTGGTTTGCACAGCTGGGTGAGGATGTTACTGGCAGCGAATGGGTGGAGACCAAGGATACTGCCCAGTGTCCTACAGTGCATGGGACAGCCCTCTGTCCCCCATCAGAGAATGACCCAAAATGTCAGTAGTGCCAAGGTTGCAAACCCCCTCTTCAAAGCAGGTAATCAGACCTGCAATGCCAGCATCACCTGGGCTCAGATTAGACTTGCTGAATCACCACCCCAAATCAAAATCTGCATGTTACCGGGATCTCCAGGTGACTTGTACGCATGCTTCTGTTTGGGAGGCACCAGTCCTTGTCACTGGGAGGTGCATAAACCAGCCCAGGGAGTGACCCAAGATCACTGGTCCTGTGAGGTTGGGCTGGGGTAGCAGCCTTGTCCTGTAGGGGCCACCTCAGCTCTGGCGCCAGAGTCAGGTGCTTGCCTCTCACAGAAGCTGGCCCCGAGCACCATCCATCAAGCCCAAGTTGACCGAGCACCTGCTGTCCTGCCTGATGCTCCTGGGGGCACGTGATTTATATTTTCTCCTTGAAGGCTAATATGGGAAGGACCCAGTTAGCATTGATTGCTCGTTTCAGATTATTCCGTCTGCTTCTCTCTGCCCCTCCAGACTCAGCGACTATCTCTTTACATTAGCCAGATATGCAGCCTTGAAGGAAGGGAATCAAGAAAAAATATACAAGAAAAATGACCCGTCGGACCGAACCTGAGGCATTTGGAAATAATGGAAAGGGGGAGCTTTGTAGACCCCTTAGTGGTGGCAACAGTGAAAAGAAGAGTTTGCCCTTTGTGTACTGATTCCCGAAGATTTCATGCAGAGGGGCTGGAAACTGGCCTCTTGTCCAGACTCAGCTACCTGTCAGACCCTCTGCCACTTCCGTCAAAGAGCTGTGGCTGCTGGAGAATTCTGCCCCTGCCCCCCCAGGAGGCTCTCCTTGGTCTTAGAGGAAGTACAAATGAATTCAGTATTGCAGAAAGAAAGGTAAAGTGATTGTTGCGATGATCAGGATCCACACAGAATAAAGAATTAAAGTGGGAAAGACTTGAACCGAGCGTGTGTGTGTGTGTATGTGTGTAAGAGAGAATGCTCTTCCACTAGCAACTTGGCTTGTTCAAGGATTTGGAGTGGTACCAGAGGCCCATGGAAATGTAATTGTGATTTACCTGTGCCAAAGGGGTTTTAAATGTCACATTTATAAAGGGGAAGGCAGATAGGATTTGGAAGTTAGTCACCTCTGAGCCACCAATCACTGTCTAAATGTGGGGGCAGGACAGCTGCAGATTGACAGGGGAGCCTCCAAAACGCTCTGCTGGGTTGTATTGTGCATGGTGGAGGTGCGGCGTGGGGAGTCCTCTCTCACTGGGGAGCCTTCCTTAATCCAGGGATGGAAGTCCTGATGAGAGAGAAACACAAGCACCTAGAGGAGGGCACGTCCTGCCCAGGCAGATGGCGTCAAGCAGCAATGTTCAGCTCAAGACAGTAAAATCTTCAGTTTCCAACAAGGCCGACACATAAGAGACATTTCTCTGATGTTGTTGCACTTGGCTGGTTTATGCCTCTGAGATTCATGCCATGGCTGTATTTTATTTCAGTTGTCACCACTGCTTCCTCTCGCTATGAAACAACACTGCCAGTGCCAGCTGTGTCCTTGGGCAGGATATATTTATGAAGGGCGAGGAGGCAGCCCTGAGAACCTGAAGATTCCATGCTGCTAATTACAGAAAATGACTTCAGAAGGGCAGGCTCGTGCTAACTGCCAGTGCTGAAATGCCTGGTGAACTCCATTCAGCAATCATTTACTGAGTGCCTGCTTAGCATGAGGCACCAGTGAGGCTCAGAAAGCTGGTCACTCTGCTGTCCTTGATGGCAGTTCAGCCAGCATTAAAACCATCAGTCATATGTATATTTTTGCTTTCACTCTCATCACCTTGCCTGCTAATTTTGCTGGAGGAACAAGTACATTTCATCCCTTCTGGGTCCTTTCATTCCCAGCAGGCTGTGGTGGCCCTCTTAAGCTTTGGGCAGAGTGGCCTAGGTGCAGGTGACCCTGAGTGAAAGTGAAAATCCTCCTGGATGTGGCCATGTAGGGTGCCTCCCTAGGGGCCAGTGGTTAGTGCCAGGTCTGGTACACAGCAGATGCTCAGTGTTTGTGATCAGAACTGAAAATAGTAAAAGCACAAGTGTTTCAGGAGAAACTGCCCCACGGTGCAGGCAGTAAGGCTGGGCCAGGGAGGGGTTTACTCCAGGAGCTTGCAGCCAACCGCTCTGCACTCGATTCTGCCCCCTCCTCTTCTAGAAAGAAGCAGGATGTCTATAGTAAAACAACAGTCCTGTGCTCCTAGCCACGGTGGAACACTCTACAAAGGACAAGAGAAGTTCTTTGAGTAAATATAGTGTCCTAAAGTGATGCTTTTTGAAACAAGGCAATTTGCCTGTCGCTAAATGCTGTCCCCACCATCTCTTGCTGGGAGGGGCTGTCACAGGCCAGATGTTAACCCAGGTCCCCAGGCTTCCCTCTGCATCTGCATCTGCATCTGCCCTTCACCAGCAAACATTCCCTGAGAGATGGCCCAGGTACTGGGCAGACTTGATATCTCTGGTGGTGTGTCCTGTGCCATCAACCTGAGAAAAACAAGAATTCTGCTTTGGGGCCCAGAACTTGAGCTTGTTTGAAACGTTTGCTCTTCTGCATTACCTTACAAAGCCACATTGGAGCCTGAGGCAAAAGGCAAACTATGCACCCCATATACACTTAGCAAGACATCTTCCCATGTCTTTGACCCAGTCAGAAAAATTAATGAAAATTCCACAATCAAAACACAAGACTCCCTAAAGCTCCACATTGCCCAGTCTGTGTGCACACCACTGTCAATCTTCATAAATGATTGTCCCCATTGCACAGTAATGTGGAATTGGAAAGGAAACAGCAGATTGTCTTATTCAAAGTTGTGATACCTTGTTGATCATAGAATTTTTTTGCATAATTTTGATTTTTAAAAATATTGTATGAAAGTCCTATTTATCTTGATGACTGGGGACTTGCATACATTTTGGCATTCTCATACATTCTGCACCCAAGGAAGTGCCTTGCCTGCCTTACCTTAGTCCAGGTCCAGCTCTCAGAAACACATATGGTACCACTGCCAGAGGTGAGCTGGTGGCTGGACATCCCATCGGAGAGAACCTCACCATAATAACACCACCAGCCAGCATCATGCCTGGCCCCACAGACTTCATCTTTAAACCTCATAGCAACCCTGAAGGAGGCACTCTCTGTGTACTCTTGCTTTACAGGTGAGAAAACTGAGGCTAGAGGAACCAACTTGTCTCGGGGACTCAGCACCAAGATGTGAGCCCCGGATGTGGCCTTGTGACTCCTGGCTCAGTGCTCCTCATCTCCCCTCAGCTGCCAACTGACAGTCATTTATTCACGACTTGGGCCACTGAGAACAATGTCAGGTGCTAATAGATTCTGCTGTCTCATTTCTCAACCTAGTTTCCCTTAACTGATATTTCATGGCTATTGTTAATGTGCATTTTTCACTGAGTAATTTTCACAGCCTGAACTTGTAACACATCCCAATGACAAACGTCCCGTTCTCAATCCCCCCGTCAGCTGCAATGTCACCCTCACCTCCTCCCTAACACCTTCCTCTGACAGCCCATCCAGTTTTATGATCGCTCTGTCCCAGTTATCACTACTGAACCTTTAAGAATCCAGACGCATTTCAAGTTTAATTGAATAAAATTCTTTGTATAATAAATTCTGCATGAATGTTACATAAATCAGTGCCTGGAAGGATTTGTGGCTCATCTCCTCCATCAGACCAGGCCCAGGAATCTCACTGGCAATACTGGACCCAGGCTGGTTCAATCTTCTTTATCAAGGGGGACTAAATTCACCTTTGTAGCCCAACTGGGAATAGTTTTCACTTGCCTTGGCCTGTTGCTTTTCTTCTCTGGGGGTTCCTCATGGAAGAACCTGAGCAGAGGCAGAGAATGGTCAGGTTGGGGACACCCGGAAACTTTGGGGATGTTCCTTGTGGTCTCCCACTCTACAGAATTAGAAATTTCTGATGAAGGCTACACTCTCCCTAGATAGACACACACACGTGTCCACAGTTTGCATGCAATTTGAGGAAGCCAGTGGAAGCCCTAGGTAAAAATCCGTTCTAGGATAACTAGTGCTGCCCCTCTTCAGGAGCGAACTGGACCGACAAGGCTGCCTGCTGCAGCAGCCTCTTTGTGGGGTGTGTGAGGAGCATTTGAGTTTTGGTGGGGGAGGCTGGTGAATGACTTTTGATGCTTGCAAGACCGTGCTGGGCAGTGAACAACAGTCAATGCACAATTTGGGCAACGGCCTCTGGCAGACTCAGGTTCAAGACCAGCTCTGTCCCTTCCTAACTTCATGACTCTGGGCAAGTCATTCCATCTTCCTCAGAGCTTGCTGCTTCATCTATAAAATGAGAATGATAACATAGTAGTCCCCCTTATCCATGGGGTATACGTTCCAAGCCCCCAGGGGTTGTCTGAAATTGCAGATAGTACCAAGTCATACACACACACACAACTTTTTTTCCTACACATACATACCTATGATAAAGTTGAATTTATAAATTAGCTGCAGTAAGAGAATAATGTTGTCTCTTTCTGGTAATGGAGACGGCTACTCGGTGACTCATGGGAGAGGAGCATATAGAGCATGGATACGCTGGACAAAGGGATGATTCATGTCTGGGTGGGGAAGATGAGGTGGCACGAGATTTCATCACTGAGCTACTCAGAATGGTGCACAATTTAAAACTTAGTAATTATATCTGGAGTTAACCATTTAATAATATTTTTGGACTATGGTTGACCACAGGTAACTAAAACCACAAAAAGCAAAGCTGCAGATAAGGGGGTACTGCTATAATATCTACCTAAATGGGCTGTTGGGAAAATTTAATGAGGCAATATTTGAAAGGTCTTAGCACACCCCCTGGCATATGTGAGCTGCTATTATTATTATTATTTTATTTTTATTTTACTTATATCATTATTATTTTATTATTTGAATTCAAGTGGTGGTCCTGCCACTTAGTTGACTCACCTTAAGTAAATCGTTTAACCACTCTGAGCCTCGGTCCTCACTTTTTATAACTGGGGATGATACCAATTTCCAAGGGTTCAGGAAATAGGTCCATGGGCTTGGCATGTGGTAGCAGCTCAAAAAAAAAAATGTAACTATAGTTGAATCACGTTTTATCCTTCACAAAACACTTTCCAATAGGTCAGGTCCAGATGAAGCACAGAACACCACTGAGTAGCGCCTCTGGTTTGTTTGCTGAGGGCAGGGGAGACAGGTGGCCTCCTTGGGTCTGGTCCCAGTCAGACAGGAGGACATGGTTCCAGGAATACCATGCCAGGGTGAAAGAGAAAGGTGACTGAGTCACAGAGCAATGAAAGCCCAAAAGGATCTTAGAGACCACCACCCCATTTTACAGATGAGGGAAATGAGGCCAAGAGAGGAGAACTTAGTAAGAAAATATTAATAATGTCCAAAAATTGAGCACTGGTTGTGTCTGGGCATCTTGCTAAGCACTTTATATGCAATAGTTCATTTTATTCTTTCAAGAGGCCATAAAAATATTACTATTAATATTATCATCCCCAAATTACAGATGAGGAAAATGAGGCCTAGAGAGGAGACTGACTTTCTTAAGGCCACATGGCTCTAGGAAGAAGAGCTAGACTTTAAATCAGGGCTCTACACCTCCAAACCCCACAATTTACTCAACACTTGGCTACACACTCGACTGTGCCACAATGCCAGGTTCTTTATGTGTCTTCTTAGTTCTCAGAACCCTAAAAAGTATGTATAAGTTATTCTCCCCATTTCACAGGTGATGAAACTGAGGTTCAATGGGATGAATTCACTTGCTCAGAATCATAAAGTGTCCACTGGGGTGACTGATGGTTATAATTACATCATAATAAACAGCTAACATTTATTGAGCTCCTCTTACATGTAGAATTTAAAAATTTGCTATGATGCATCATAGCAATACGAGAGCACTTAGCATTTACTCCCACAATAGTCCCATCAGGTAGTATCTCTCATACTAGTGTCTCTGTTTCGGATACAGGCACAAAAACTGAGGCACAGGAAGAGGGCACCTTGCCCAGTGTCACACAGTGAGTAGGAGGCTAAAACTCGGATTTGAACTCAGATTTGTCTACCTCCAGCATATTCTTGCCTCTCCATGGTGACACATGCTATCTGAGGTCTCCATATGGGTAGCAGCAGAGCCAGGACAAGAACCCTGGTTTTCAGATCCCCTCGGAGGCCATCCTGGGACATTGATGAGAAAAATGTGATAGACAGTTAGGTGGAGCAGGGGAAGAGAAGAGAGTACGGTAAACCTGGGAGGACCCCCTGGTCTGGCTACAAGATAACTCTCCAAGGAGGGGCAAGAGGCAGGCACCAGTTTGGGGTGGCACAGGGGAGAAGGCAGCTTGGAGAACCGATTGAATAAATGAAAGAAAGGCATCCAGCTGACTCAGGACCTGGGGGTGGCTGGGGGGCCTGTCTTCCCTCACCAGACACTCCCAAGACACGAATCCTTTGGTCCACATCCCTCCCCAGTGAGCAGGTGCCTTTATTTACGATCACCTTGGAAGGGTCGAGCAGACATATGTTGCTAAGGGTCGTTTATTCTTGTTTATAAAATTTATGGCTTCACCTCGATTACACACTGTCAAAACAGGAAGGATTGGCCCCAAAGTCTCTTGCCGCATGACTGCCTCAGACGTGGGTACATCTGTTAACTCTGTAGGAGCTGTAGAGGGAAATAAGGTTGATGATAATTCAAAAGCTCGCTGTCCCATCACAGGTGTGGGTGGCAGGCCTCAAGAAAACCCATCCAGGCATCTTTGTGAGGACGGAGGATGTTAGGGTCTGCAAGTGCCACCCCAGGTGGCATCGGGACTCTGCCTGCATCTGGTAATGGACTCTCTCAGGGCACTTTGGGTTGGTCGGTGAGAGTGGAGGATCTTGATTCTGACGACCCTCAGGGGTCCTGCCACAGGACCTGGCAACTGGAGAGAGTTCCGAGCCTGTGGCTCTCCACCTGCAGACTTCAGTGGGGAGAAAAGAATGTTGATTCTCCCCTATGTGGGGGACTAGAGATAGGTACAACCCTTCAGGAGGGCAATTTGGCTATGCAGATGAAAGTCCTAGAAATGTGCATCCTTATGGCCCAGCAATTCCACAGCTAAGAATTTCTCTGAAGCAAATAGATACATCAGTGGAGCCATAAGTGTTTTTTTCCAGTGCAGTGCTACTCATTACAGTGAAAATTTGGAAATAAATGTCTAGTAATAGGGAGCTATTAAATAAGTAAAATATTTAACAATAAGGGACTATACAAAATATCATAAAACTACTGAAGATGATGGTACCTATATATTTATTACTATGGAAAAGTGTTTACAAATTTAAGTGAAAAACACAACTGTTATAAAATGGTATGTATAGAATGATCCAAATCCTGTAAAAGAAATATATGTGTGTGTATATTTGCCACAGAAAAGAGTGCACAGAGCCATTCCGTATTTTAATAATACATATCTCTAAGTCATGGGATTAGGGGTGGTTTTAACTTTCATTTTTGTTTGAATTTTCCAATTATTTTTTACGAGTTTGAGTTGGATTTGACAAAGGCTTACTTGTGTAATAAATATAAATAAAACAGAGAAAAGAAACTGACAACTGCTTTCCCTGCCTGTAATAAATCTCTCCTTCCCTTGGGATGTTTGAAGCCAAGAAGAGGATGCTCCCCAGTATCCAAAGCTACGGGGCCCCTCCAAAGTCTAGAAGCCTGAGAATATGCCCTGTGTTTATTCTGTCGAAGACAGCTGGCTATTGGAACTGCAGCCCCCTTACAGCCTGAATGTGGACGCCTGGCCTCCATTCTAGGGCAACAGAGTAGAAAAGAAAAATGATCACGGCCCCACGGAGGTGCCCCCGGGGGAAATCATGCCAGCTTTTCACAAGATGTTGAGGATGCTGGCGTTCTTCGCTCTGCTCTCTTGGCTACCGCATCTTTAACTTGTATAGGGTTTGAGAGTAGACAAAGAACTTTCATACTTAGTATCTTGTATGGATTTTCATCCTGGATTACCACCCTAATTTTACCTAGACAAAGTAGTGCCCCATTGGACAGAGTCTTGAGTCCAGCATACCACAGTCGTCAGCAAGCGGCAAAACTAGCAGTTAATCCAGGCCTTCTGAATCAACATCCAGCTTCCTTTCCCAACTCTGTTATGCTAAGACAGGAGGAGGGCTTTATCCCTGGGGTGGGAAAGAAATGCCAATTCCAGCTGATTGGTAGGAGCTGCCTGGAGAGCTGTGTTTAGAAAGAGTCTGAGGCTGGATCCAGATTCAGCAGAGTAGAGTTTAGGTAATTCATTAGTACTGCCTGCCACGGCTTCCAGTGGATGAATGTAGTGGAACAAATGGTGTGTATTTGACACTCCTGGACTCGTAGGCTAAAGTCCTCACAGATTTCAAAAGGGTGGCAACTTCAGAGGCGGGTATGGTCTCCAGGCTGCCTGATAGTGGTGAGGCTGTCCCTCTACACCACCCAAAAAGTAGCTTTCCTAGCTCCCTAAGAGAGCCAACTGGCAGGACTGATTTCTCAGAGCTTTGAAGTGACACATCAGGGTCATAGATCAAGAACCAAATGCTTATAAATCTAACTGATCAGTCAGCCCTGATGTGCTCACCAGCATAATTCATAATCTATAATTACATTTTGCATTCAAGCACGCAAAGTTAAGATTAAAGCCAGTGAGAAATGGCATGACAATTCCTACCCCCAGCCCACCTCCAATCTCTGCCACCATCATCCGATCCTACTCCTGCCAGCAGGCAAGGCTCTGAGGCCAGCAGCTGTAGTTCCTGAAGCCCCCTCTTTTTGGCTGCTTTTTCTCTCAGGTCCTTCTGGTGCTATTTTCTCCTGTGCTAGGCACCAGCTCTGGCTCCCTTCCCTGAGGCACTGTATTTAGTTGAGGCAAATACTTTGTTTAGGGGACATTTGGGGGTTTCTGGTTCATAATGCCCTCCCAATGAAGCCTGCACAGGTAGCAGGCTGACGGTCTTGTCGCAACGAGGGAGTGTACACAGCACAGGGAACTTTGGGGTGGTCCCAGGAGAGGGTGTTAGAAAGAAGTTGGCTTGTTTTGGGTGCTTTGGAGAAAGTTCAAGGAAGCAAGGTGGTTCTATGATTAGGTATCTTAATAAATCTTGTTTAGGATGGAGGGATGAATGAAGCTGAAGCTGGAATGGAATACACTGGAGAGTCAGACAGGCATAGCCCCCAACATCAAGGGCCTGCATTGGGCAACCCACTTCATACACACACACATGCACACACACACACCCAGGATGTCATCAAGTACTTGGTATGGGAAGTGACCTGAGTGCTCACTTATGTTCTAGGCACTGCATGCATGACCTCGCTGACCTCACAGCAATGCTACATGGGAAGAATTATGGCCCATTTTGCAGGCCTGGAGAGGTTAGGTGACTTGCTCAGGTCACAGTAAGGAAATGGCCAAGCCTAGATTTGAATTTTAGTCTGTCTATTTCCAGAACCTGAATCCTTGCCAGTGCCCTGGGGGCCAGAGCAGGCTTTGGAAGCCCCGATAATGGCAAGGCCTTTCTCATAGATATTTGATAGGTGGGGATCCACCATCCAGTCCCTCCTCTCTTGTTAGCCAAGTCTCCATTCCTTTTGGAGATTGACGTATACCCACAGGATACAGCCTCCATGGCACTTTTGGTCTTATTTTCAATACATCAGAAATGATCATATTAGTTTCCTATTTCATGTCTGTCTCTCCCAAAGCAGACTGTATCCCAGTGCCTAGAATTGTACTTGGCACATAGCAGGTGCCCAACAATATTTACTGAATGACTAAAGGAAAGAATGACAGTATCTTGTCAATCTACTGTCTTTCTCTGAACTTTCTCTGAATTTCCTGGAAGACTCCTGAAGGATCTGAATGAGGATAGTGGTTGGAGCTGAGTTATTCATGCCTACAGAGTCCTGAAGAGACTCAGCTGCCATCTCTGCTCTACATGCCCTGTCAACTGCCCTGACTCCAGCTTTGCCTCAGGCCTGGTCCTCCAGTCCTGTGTCAGGACTGTAAATTCCATGTGATGGTGGTAGAGGAGAGTTTTTTCCAACCTTCCAGGTTCGCAGTGTTGAACACCTGCTGGGACAAGCCACCCAGCTTGTTCACCTGGGGCCACTGTCACAACACATCAAGAGGGGAAGACCAAGGAATTCGGCCATTGCTGCAGGAGGAGCAGCAAGTTCATCATAATTATTAAGATATTTCTGGGGGGCCTAGTGACAAGGCTTTCATGAAGAAGACACCAAGGTTCTGAATGGGTCATGTCCCCAGATGCACAAAGGAGCTGCTTCTGGAGTAGACATTGATCTTGTCCTGCCTCAGCTGTGAGGGAGAGGTGGCAGGAGTGATGAGCTAAGGATACAGTGAAGGTCCTAAAGTTCTTGCAGCCTCTCTCCACCTGTGGAGCTTCGACAGGGTGGGGGGCAGGGATGGGGAGATGACAATACAGCAGAGCAGGTAACCTTTTGCTCAGGTATACCCCCAAATTCAACTCTGCCTTTCAGCTCTGTAGTGGGGACCAATGCTGTTCTAATGATTGTTGCTCTCCTGGTTTGCCAGGACTTGGGGAGAAAAAAAGCTCGAGGGTCCTTGGCAAGTCCTTAAAAATGCTGCAGGCCCTTACTTGCAAAGTTGGTGTAACTTTGCCTCTTTCTAGCTGCCGCCAAAAGGGTAGGTCGGACAGGCATGAGCACATGCAGCAGCTCTGGATTTGGGACAGAACAGCCTTTAAGGTTCTGCTCAGGCTTGGGCCCTTTGCCTAGCAGGCTCTCTTCTGCCTGCTCAAACTGGGTAAGGGCTCTACCACTCATGACTCTGGGGTCTTGGACAAGTGGCTTACCATCTGGGAACCTTCATTTTCCCAGCTATGAAGTAGGCATCCTAATAGTGTCACACTGGGCACGGTGGGGGGGGGGGTAATTGACCATACATCTCCTTGGATTAGTTCTGCCTCTTCCCCACCCCCTCGCCCTCTTAGCAAGCTCTGTAGGGCAGAATGGTATCCATATTCTTCCCTCCTGTACCCCCAGGACCCAGCATAGCCTGGAACATAGGTAGGTCCTTTGTGTCTATTTGTTGGATGAATGAACATGAGCCTGCACTCCCTGGCAGTGTGGCTTCCTGGGCTGGTTCCTGGCTGGGGCACCTAACAGCTGCCAGGCCCATCTGGCACCATCTGTGATGGTGACAAAGCCATCCAGGCTGCATGGAAGACTCCATGCGGCACCTCACTGTCCCATGAGGGTTAATACTCCCTTCCTTGGACAGGGTCTGTGGGTAGAACACAAGAAGGTCAGGGAGTCAGTGGGGCCATCCCCTGTGGGGAAAGGATCACGGAGTCCGACATCTGGTACAGGTGCCCAGAGCAAGCAAAATTGTCAAGAGGACAAAGTGTCACTGTGTACCTCTTGCTAACTCTTTGCACCCAACTTCAAACTCTCCTGCTTTCCTTGGAGACTACTCTCCTGTAGCCTCCCTCAATCTGTTTACACCCAATGACTTCTAGTCCTCCCCACTGCACGAGACATCCAGCACAGACTCCTTCCCATGGCAGCAAAGCTAGTGGAGGTTGAAGGGGGACCACTGGAGTCACAGACCCAGAGTTGACTTCAGCTCTGGCATTTTCAAGCTGTGTGGTCTTATGCAAGCTAATCCACCTCTCTGAACCTCTGGGTTCTCATCTATGGAATAGAAAGCTACATTTCTAATGCCCAGGGTCCCTGCGTGGATTAAATGTGATCTCTGTGCAAAAAGCTGAGCACAGTGCTTGGCTTAGGGTAAAGGCCTCAAGGATGGCCACTACTGCTGTTACTATTTACAGTATTACGCCCCATTCTTATCATTGGTGATAGGTGTGTTCTAATTCCCACTGTCCGCCACCTCCACATCTTTACTCTGGCTGCTTCCTCTACCCAGAATGCCTTCCTCCCCATCTACAAAGTGGAAACCCTCTTTCCAGGTGAAAATAAAAGAACACCCTTCTTGGACTCCTTCTCCCTAAGCAGATGGGATCCCTCTTCTTTGGCCCCTATGCACTAATTGTCCAATTATCATGAAGATGTTTTTTAAGGTGTGACTCACTATGTCCATTTCTCAGAGAGTGTCTTGGAGAGGTGGCCAAAGCTCCAACAGCCAGTGAGTGGTCAGGCTGGGCTTGGCACCCACGTGTCTGACCCCACAGGCTGTGTCTCCAACCCAGCCTCAAATTGTTTGGGAGGTAATCAGGATGGGCATTGCTTCTATTAGGATGATTTTACTGATAAGGAAAGAAGGTTCAGGGAGCTGAGAAAACATGCCCAGGGTCACTCAGCTGACCTAAGCTCATTTTTGATGCCAAGTTCAGACTCTTATCCCACCTACCAGAATGCTGGGGCCTGGCAGACATGTTCTACCCCTTACTCCTCAGAACGTGCTCTGCGGTACAGTGTGAGCCTGTCAGGAATACAGGATCCTGGGCCTACAGGACCTGCTGAATCAGGATCCCCCTGGAGATCTGGCAGTGGTGTGTATGTAGACGTATAAGCAGCTCTGACTTGAGGTTATACTTTTGGTTTCCTCTGCAGACTGCTCTGGGGTCAGAGATATGGGGCTCATCTTCGGTGAGCTGCTTCTGTTGTCACCAATGGATTCTTGTAACCTGACTCTCTTGGTGAAGGGGCTGTAAGCCAATACAGATCGATCCCAGTCTGCCCCAAGCTCTGGGTCTCCCTATGGCTCAGAAACACCTAATTGTTAATGGCTGAGAAAACCACGAAGGGAATGAAGCTACTGGTCCCAGGTAGGGAAGATGCTGTGCCAAGTGCACAGTGCGGGCTCAAGGTCCGGCAAGAACTTAGGCAAAGCAGGAGCCTCATCCCTGGGGATGAGGGTGATGGCCAGCAGAAGCTCTTTGGGGTATCTTGTGAATATCAGTGGACATCTCCTAATGAGGAGTCTGAAAAACAAAGAGAACTCCAGAAAGGCATCAATTAAGTCCCTAGAATAAAATAATGACAGTTGTAACAGTCATGAGTCACTGACTGTCCCTAGAGGAACCAGCACAGGATGGGATTTTTCAGGCAACACTGCATGATGGGTGCTGCTATCCTTATTTCATCGAAGAGGAAAATACAGTCCAGAGAGGCAAGGGGTCTGGACCCTGTACTGACAGCTAGTGAGCAGTGGAGCTGGGTCACGAACCCAGTTCTAGATGCTCCAGACCCCTTGCTCTCTCCAGCGCCCTCGGTTAGATCCATGAGTACTCAGTTGCAATCTAAGCATGTGCTTGCAACAAATGTTAGCTATCACTGTTGGAATGATTAGAGAGAGAAAGCTATTTCATTTATACTCCAACTCCAAAGGCTGGAGAGAATAGTGAACCCCATCTGGGCCTCAGTGCAGCCTTTTCTACACCACAGTCAGTCTGTCTGTCTCTCTCTCACACACACATGGAGAGGGAGTGACAGGTACAGGTTGTGGGGCAAGTAAGTTCCACAGGGCTCACAGATGACCATTCGCTGTACAATTTCTCATGGCCCTGCTGTGACTGTTGGAGGCAGCAGAAGCTACTCTGGAAACTTGGCTAAAGCCTGATCAACAGGTCGTGAGCAGCCCCACTTTCTTAAAGTGAAATGTAAGGAAATGTAGAAAGAACATCTGCGTGCTGATTCGGTGCCAGGAACTGAGCTGTGTGCACTTCACCCACTCATTTAACTCTCACTGGAGTAGGCACGGAGACTCTCAGGAAACACATGCAGAGCCCAATGCTGTGTGATTCGGAGCCTGGAAGTGAGGCCACTGGGTTTGCACCTGGCACTCCACAGTCCATGGCCCTTTCTCCACTTCTTTTAAAAGTACACTGAGCGAACCATTTTCCAGTTTTTCGGCCCCTCTTACCAATTTATGAAGTTCCAGGAAAATAAGACTGAGGCCTAAGTGAGCCCTGGATCCACAATTAACCACTTAGAGATAATTCATCTGTCCATACCCTATCACACACTTAGCAGTGTGATATCTGATAAACAGGACAAAGGTAGGCAATGGCTTTGCTGCAGTCAGAAACACAGTAGAGACCAGTGTTTCTCAAACTCTTTTTCACCTAAACATTCTTAGGCATTTCCAAGTTCTGTCAGTGTATTAAATGTCTTCATTTTAATTGTAAGTATTTTTCCTAGTTATAAAGACAAACATCCCCTTTGCAGTAGTAACTTGCAATTAAAAACCAAAATGTCCCAGAATAAGGCTTTAGATTTTGAGGTGGGTATGTCTCACACTGGAGGCTACTGATGTATTTGGGGAACTCCGCAGTTTTTTTCTTTTGTGGTATAAACACTCCATGCGAGAAAGCCAATTCCACCTGGGTGCCCAGGCTTGGTTCCAACTGCTGTAAAGGGGCCTCTCAGGCTTTTAACACATCTTTACTCAGTCCCTGAATTTTCACAGGCCAGTGTTGCCTTCTGATCCACAGGTGCTCCCAGTACAGGGAAGGCAGCCAGAACTCAGGGACAAGCCACCCAAGGCAGAGTGAAAAAACCAGACAGGGTTTTCTGCTGAGTGTGAAGCTAGGCTTGTTTAACAGAATGACACGGCTGTGTGCCCCACATTACTAAGGGAGAAGAGCCAAATATGCCAAGATGTAACTGTAGAATTTTACTTCATATACTTCTGAACTGTCTGGATTCTTTTCACAAGCATCTATCACTTTTATACATTACTGTGTAAAACATGATCCAGGGTCATGGCTGCCTCTGGGAAGTGGCTGACAGGGACGGGTGCAGAAGGTGTCTTTAGTTTTATCTCAAATGTGTGACTTCTTAAAACAAAATCGGAAGTAAATATGACAAACTGTCAACTGTTATTAACTCTGGTTAGGTAGTGAGACTTGGATGTCTGTTGTTTTATCCGCTGTATCTTCTTTCCACTGTGAGAGCGCCTATGTGCTTAAGCCTTGGCCACTCCATCTTGAGCTACCCAGGCACGTGGCTGGAAAGTGCTTCTTCTCAGGATAAAAAGCAGAACATGGCCATCATGTGCTTAAGTACAAATTTAATAAAGCCTTTGGATCACGTTTTAATCCATATGTTATCTATGAAAACAAAAAGACGCCCAACTTTTAGAGCCATCAAGAGCCATTGAGGTGTCACTGAACAACTATAAAAGTACAGATTTAGTGTTTTAAGATAGTGCAATATTTCCAGCTGTTGAAGAGAAAAATGTAAATGAAATTACAAATTACTCCTCCTCATCAAAAAAACAAAGTTGATGTTGGTGCTTAGAAACCACTCTCTCCCCAATCCCACACAGGCTGAGTATCAAGTAATAAAAATCAAAATGGGATCAAACTTCTTTGTGCAGGTTGATAATTATGTAGGCTCCAGCATAAATGTCCAGACCTGCTCAGTCCACATACATTTTCAAAAGAGATCTTCAAAGGATTTGAGCATTTAAAGGTGGCAAATCCATAAAATCAGAGGTTACTATCAAACCTTAAACAATGAATTTGTTTGTCTTTAAATTCCTGGTCGTCTTTCCATAAAATAAAAACATACGTTCTGTTTTCCAGAAGCCAGGGTCTCTAACACGGATTAGAAACCCTCTGATGGAGGCCATGAAGACAGGTCTTGCCCTCTTTGCTGCCAATATCAAGGTTCTTGCTGGAAGGTGTTAAGCTGCTTGGAAGAGAGCTGGAAGGGCGAAGCCCCTCCACAGAGCAGAGGAGGGACTGGGCACCCCTGGCTTTTATTCTGGCTTCAGTCTCGGTGGTGGGGAAACACAAGGGGCATGATGAGGTGAGTAAGCGGGGGATGGCTGTCAACACAGACCATTAATACAGCCTTTGCCTCAATTCCCTGGATCCAGAGTAAAGTTCTCATGATAATGGTGAAGAATGAAGACAGAGGAGCACAATGGGTTGGAAGAGAAAACAAAGTAAAACAAACAAACAAACAAAAAACAACCAGAGGAAACATGAGTTTCCTCAGCCTTGTGAGCTGAATCAGTGCAAAGGGCTCCCGGGTTCTCTGTGCAAGATGGGCGCAAGATCCAAGTTTCTTGGGATTTTACACTCTATGGAGAACAGCCACTGCCCAGACAGGTCAGGTACCTTCAGCTAGGTTTGTTTCTCACTAGATAACAAGCGAGGCAAACAAGTAGGAGAAAGGCAGCTGCTCCTTGGGAGTCAGCGGGCTATGGGTAACAATCAGACCTTCTAGAAATGGAGATGCTCTTAGGGCTAACAGGTTTTTTCTCGTCAACTCAGGATGCCAGTGTGAATACATGAGACAGGAACAGAGGAGTGGAGGCTCCCTGGCCGCTTGGCCTGCTGAGGACAAAGAGCATCTGAGGCTCTGAGTGGGGAAGGTGGCTTCCTTTCCCCACTGAGTGTAGAATGCATGGCTTCCAGGTAGGAGCAGCGCCCTAAACTTCCTGTGCTCTATGGCCTCCCCAGCAGGCACCCCTGGCTGTCTGGAAAGAGGTTGCTGTGGATGGGATGGAAGCAGAGACTTTGTTGAGTGCATAGAGGCTTGGCAAGGCCTTACCTGAGTAGAGTTTTCAGAAACAGAAGGAGATCGTATCACGCGTAGTAGGCTTCATGCACTCAGGTCCACGTCAAGAAAACCACTCTGGAGCCTTAGAGTGCTCAGGACTTGTTCATGCACAGCTCACTCAGAAAGTTAAGGAAAGAAAAAGACTCACAAAAAGACCAAACTATAAAAAAGAGAAGTCCCTCTGTGATCACAGGCCTGGGCTTTGGGCCCTTGAGAAGTAAGAAAAAAGGACCAATGCTGGCAGAATCTAGAGGTTTACTTCTAACACCCCCTTTCCATCAGTGTCACCTATAGGGCATTGTGTAGAGTCATGTATGTCCAAAGTTCTTGAGGCCACAGGGGAGTCTCATGGCTATAGAGAGGATCTGGAGGCCGCTGTCACCTGGCATGGTCACGCTCCCAAGGGAATGCCACCCTTCTGGAGCTGAAGGTCCTTGGCAGGCCAGGAATCCATAAAGACAGGCAGCTGGGTCTGGGGCCAGGAGCTAGGACAACTCAAAGCCTGTGTTCATGCTGATGGCGTAGCGCAGCTTCTCCCGGAGGACGCTTTTCTTGCTGTAGTTGGGCAGCTTGAGCAGGTTGAAGCAGGTGGAGGAGGTGGGCAGACGGCCTCCTGGCTCCCGTTTGCGGATGGTGAAGAAGCCCCGGAGGACACTGCCCAGGGTGTCCCCAGTGTCCTGCAAGCTCATAACACGGCCTCGGGTTAGGAGGTGTCTGGCATGGGAGCTTGGGAAAGTGCCAAAATAGGAGGCCTAGGGAGAGGACCTGGCCAACCTCTGGGTGCTGAGGCTGAGTAGAGTACGGTGGACTGCCATGGCATGGTTGGGCCCATGAGTGCATACACCACTGCCCAAGGCCAGCCCCCAAACTGAGGACAACCAGCCTTGAGTGGTAAGTACACAGTAGGTGTCCCCACTCCTCAGGCCTTACACAGGAGAATTCTGTATTAAGGAAGCAATCAGAAATGGGGCCCTCTGGTTAACTAATTATTGTTAACTAATTTTCAGAGCCAGAATACAGTAAAAATACTTTAGGTACCAAAACATTTCTGAATGCAGCCTAACATTTCCTCCCTGACCTTACCAGTGCTGTGGCTCAGGCAGACTGTAACTTGGGGCAGCCTTCCTTAAGTAAGGGGGCTAGTGTCACACAAAAGGAATCTGGAGCCCAGACTGTAGCATCCTGAAAGGCAGCGATAACTCAGAGTCCACCGGGTTTTTTGGGGGGAAGGGGGCCGAAGGAGATACTTTTAACAACATACACTATTTGAGTACCGCCTCCCCCACCATGAGCTTAATAACCCCTAAGGCATTCGTTTTCCTTTTATAGATGAGGAAATGAAGTAGCTTGCCGAGATATGCAGCTAGCAGGTGAAGGAGCTGTGTTCAAGACTGTGCCAGTCCAATCCCTAACTAAGTCCACATCCTCACCACTCTCCCTGGAGCCCTGGCCAGACCTGCAGTTCCTTAAAAGTACCTCCAGCTACTCCCCCGACTAAAGAGGAAGGGACTAAAAGGGATGAGGCCCAGAGAAGCCTGAGTCCATGGGCGCCCTCTGTAAGGCTAGACTGCTCTCCAGTTGGAGAACTGTGGAACCGTCTCATGTGGCTCTGAAGAACCCAGCTGCCTGCTCCACAGTGGGCTCAGCAAACAACAAAGAGGGGCCGACTTTTCCCCAACCAATGGTACCTGATCATCTGACACTTCGACACAGCGGATGGAGAAAGGAGGCTTGAGGTAGGCGAATCCCAAGAGCGGGGGCCTGGAGCAGCTGGTCACAAACTGCAACACAAGGTGGGGTCAGGGGACAGTGGGGCTTATGCTCCCTCAAAAATGGACTCCTCCGAGTCAGCTGTGCTCTTTTGCCTTCTCCAGTCACTATATCATTAACTCTTGCCCAGCTAGAAGCACAGGTGACAGAGGGAGAGCACATTTGGCCCAAGAACATCTCTCCTGAGAGTACTGCTCTAGGGGGCTAAAATATGTGAAATCCAGTGGACATAACCAATCCTTTGTGGTAGTTGACCTGGGGGCTGGTAGAGTGTGTGTGGCTGAAGAATTCAGGAAGAGGGCAAACTCCTCAACAGGGAACCAATGTCCAGAGGGACTGTCATGCAGACAGTAAAAATCACTGTTGACTAACACTCTTCCTTAGAGAACATGCAGTGAGGGCACCAAAGAACAGAGGGTATGGGACAAACTAAGAGTGGCACAGGAGAAGTGGCTGGGTCAAGAGCTGAGGGCCTGCAGCCAGGGTGTGGGTCACACCTAAGAACCAACCACCGGAATCAATTCTACCCTCCCACCCCAAGTCCCTCAAGACCTGCAGGAAGGGCCAGTGTGTGTCCACATCTGTGGACTAGAGCAAGGACCTCCGCTATGGGAACAGAACGGCAAACCAAGAAAACCGAGTCCACTATCATTTCAGTTGGCGGTGATATGGTAGCAAACCAAGAAAGCCGAGTCCACTGCCATTTCAGTTGGCAGTGATATGGCCCATGCTGCATCAACAACTGAGGTCATGAGACCATTTTAGAAACCCAAATGTCCAAAAAAAATATTTCAAGGCACCTAAATTTACCCCCAGAATATGGCAAAATGTTCATTATGAAATATCAAATAGAAGAGTGAGTGGCAGTGATATGATTTCATTTTTTATAAAAATATACACATATAATACAGACAAGTGTGTCATCCAGGGTCCTATAAAACACTTTGCTGACATCAGTAACAAAAAACAACACCGTGTCAATGGAGGAACATTTTGAACATTACGACTTTAAAGACACCAGTACAGGGGACCTGGTTAATGTCAGCCACCCTATTTGCAAAAATATACATTAATATCCACCTACCCGATTGTGTGCGTTTTATCGGGACACTGCATGTGTGTTGTTGCATATTCACATTACTAAGATAAAGGGCGCACAGAGGTAGTCTCTGGAGAGTAGGAATAGATTGTTTAAACCCTACAATACAGGTACAGATTGTTTAAAAATTTGCCTGTCTATATTTTCTTAAGATAATAAACACTGTTTACTTCTATGGCAAAAAGAAAGCAAAAAAACCGAGATGTTAGCAAGGCCAGCACCAGCGAAGGGGCAAATGGAGTGCTGAGCCCAACAAGCATGCCTGCTTGTGCAGGCCGGTCCCTGGAGAAGGTACACAGCAGGCTCATAGGCTCCTCAGACTCAGCCTTGTCTCACATCAAGCCCCTCCCAGGTTATTGCTTAGCCTACCAGCTAGGCTAGCCTATGGGACAGGATATGCTGATGGTATGAGGTCTTCTTGATAATTTAATTTTTTTTCTAGTGTAAATTATTACATCAACTGGCCTTCTGGGTTTATGAGAATATCTATATACACATGAAGACATATATAGGTAACACATGAAATACCTTCAGAAACATGGCTCTCTCGTTGGGTGTGAAGTCAGAGGCCAGAATATCCCAGAGCCAGATAATAACCCTGTGACTTCCATGAAAACCACCGTAGTACACAGTGTGCTTCCTGAAAACAATCCAGACAATGGCTCAGCCACACATCATGATGGGTGTGAGTACAGACAAGTACAAAATTTAGACAAGTTGCACTACTAACTTCTATTAAAGCCAGGAGTTCATACCTTAATAACTCCATATCCCTGGAAGTTAAATGTACAGAGTTCCAGAGCCGACCCTGCTGCTCCCAAGCAGAAGCTGATAGAAGAGCCTGCAATACTATTTCCTAGAACTCCCGAGGGCCCAGCAGTCCTCAGGATCTGCTTCCACTTCTCAGTCTCTATGCAGACAAGTGGTTGAACTTTTATCCCAAAGCAATTCACCCAGTGATCACGGAAGAGTGAATTTGGAAATGGGCTCCTGAAACAACTCTCCAAAAGGAACTCAGCAAGGCAGCAAGCAGCTTGCTTTCTAGGAGGCCTAAGAATTTCACATTCCTAACCCATCCCCTCCCCCGCTACCCCACACTTGCTCCTTACTTTAAATCTTCCAGATCAATCTCAGCATTGTCACCGGAAATGAGACGCTGTAGTTCAGGGGTTGAGAACATCCGGATCCACTCGGGTTTGATAATGGAACGGAATCCGCTAATGAGGGCAGCTGTCTGGTTTTTGATTTGAGTGTGCATTCGAAAATGTGCCATCAGATGGATATAGCTAATTCTGTTGCCAACAAAAGGAAATAATGGAAATCAACAGGACAGGGCAGGCTGTTCCCAATGGGCTAGAAAATGAGTCTAGTCATTTCTAAACCATTTTACAAAAAACAGAAATAGTACCAGAACATTTCACCAGAGCAACATAAATGACGATGATGATAGCTCTGCTGAATGGTACCCTGTGTGCCACTGTGAATGCTTTAAATGTTCAAGGGCATTACCTCATTTGTTCCTCCCCCCACAAAAAAAGTGGGTCACACATCAGGATAAACCCCACTTCATCAAAAACCAAAGTGAGACATTCCCTAGGTAAGGAGAGGGCCCTTCTTGGGACAAAAGGTACTTTTTGGACTTGTATTTAATTTCATCTGTTTGGACATATACCAATTAAGATATAATTCAGTCCTCCAATCAGTTTTAAAGCTGAGAAAAATTGTCTCATGTTGAAACTTCAAAGTCTTGCTAATCTGGACCAAGTCCAGACCAAGGAAAGGTAAGCCTGCAAAAAGTTTCAACCGAATGCAGCTGGCTTACATTTAGTCTCAACTGGGAAATCAGAGCATTAGCAATGGTTCCAAGCAGACGGCCTTCCGGGTCTGCTTTCATGAACACAATGATTGCTTCTACAACCATACAACATACTACAATTCTTTCAAACAGGTTAAATACAATCCAACAGATAGGTTAGCATCACCAATCTCTTTGCAAACAATTCAGAGATGAAAGAACTTGAGCTCAGCCCAGGTACAGCTTTCAAAATTCCAAATTAGTATAGTCCAAATAAATCTGTTTTACCCCACAATGTTCATATCTGAGCTACTGACCCTGAAAATAGCCCTATTTTTAAAAATCACCTAGCAGCAAACTTACACATTAATACACTTAAACATGACTTTTTCTATTATTGTTACTCCTTTCTCATATATACTCTTTGAAGCAGGTTACTAATACTATTCCATTTTACCAAAAGAGAGAGAGAATGACTGTACCATTTAACATCCAGGAAGTGCAAGATCAAATATCACCTCTAAGGATGGGGAAACTGGCATTGCTGGGCCTTTTAAGATAGTCTGCAGATTGAATACCCTTACCCTTACACTGAGGTGTAAGAGTTTGTGAAAAGACTTTCCACATAAAGTGGTTTCCAGGCAGGACAGGAATCTCACTCCCACACAGGCTGCATTGACCCACTTACTCTGGCTGTACATATCATCCTACCATCACCCCTGTACCATCATGCCTTGCAAAAAAGACCACCAATCTAAGGGTGGCAGGCTGTATGTGACATATCACATATCCAGCGATGGTGATGATCTCTGCTCTCATTTATTAAGGCTCTGCTTTGAGCCAGACATCCTGGAAAATATTTTATAAGTTTTAACTTCCGTGAAGCCCTCAGAAGGAATGGTTAGAGGGTACCTGGTAGGGCAGGAACAGGATCCACTCTTGCTCTCTGATCCCCTCAGGCAGTTCCTCCCAACCTGTGTTCTCTGTTCTTTCTCAGCTGTCAACCTAACATTCCATGGCCAAGAGTCTAACTGGTTTATTATAATCGTGATGAGAATCAAGTCTGTTCTTCTGACTATTCGGAGTCTGAATAAAAGCTCCCAACCCAAGAGGGATATGATGCTTGGGAACACGGGGCTGTAACGTGTATCTGATCCCAATGACTCACCAGGTAGGACTGAGCTTTCACTTGTCATTGAAGAGTGACACTCAGATTAACAGTTCAGATGCTCAGCTGAGCCTGGTGGCAGGAGAAGACTGATAGAATGACAAAAAGGCCAATATCTACTCCTCATGCCAGGTTTTACTGTTTTAATTAGGTGAGAACAGGGCTGAGTGAAGACAGTGCATTGAGGGGTTTTGCTTCCAGGGACCAGAGTTTGACATTTATGATAGATTCCTAAAAGCCTGTTATCTGTGACAATAAATGCCAGGCCTCAGAATCTTCCCACTTCTAAGAACCTGTCTGCTGCATTTGAATTTGTCATTGTGTGTTCTCAAGAGCAATGTTTTATACAACTGCCACATGCTATCATTCCAAAATGATCTGCCCCTCCAAGGTGTCCTTCCACCTTTGTGCCCTCTGAGTTCAGTACTATGTGCCTAAATGGCTCAGAATCCATCTGTCTGCATCTAGAGCCATCATTAAAATCCCAGGAACACCAGAGCCTGGGTGACTCTGACCTTAAAAGTGCTACTGCAAAAAATAAATTGTCAATTCTTATTTTGCAAATCTAATTTAATACGATTTCGGCCTATGAACTGTAACCAGTAAATTCCATTATGATATTTATGGCTTCTTTCTACTTCAATCTATCTTAATAAATTCTCAAAGTAAGCCCAGAGAGCCAGAATGAAGTCTTTTCAAGTGGTGACCTTAAAAATTGAATTGCTATACTCACTTATTTTCATTTGTAACAGGAATAGTCTTCCCTCCAGGAATCAGTTCATGGCAAACAAGCTGGGGGAAAAGATGGAGAGCAATTACATGAGAGAATTCTTGTGGGGGAACAAAGCTTCCTGAAGATGAAAGGGCCCGATGCCAACGTCCACAATAATTACAGCATTAAGATGGAACATGTTTGAGAACAATCACTTTCACAAAAAGCCAGGGCTTAATTATCAGCAAGCAGACCCTGCATGATCAATATAAAAGGTTCCTTCTCAACCAATCCTTGTTCAAACATTTGTATTAGGGCTTCGGGATGTTGTAGAGGGAAATGTGTTAGTATTTAAGAGTATGATCAGATGGTTAAATGTTGTTGCAATCATACCCTAGAAGACTATGTGACTATTAAAAAAATATGAAAATTTTTATTATTGAAAAGTAGGGGGAAAAGCATGCATGATATGGTATCATTTCTGCAAAAAAAAATTATATGCATGCCCACGGAGGAAAATCTGAAAGGACACAGGCCACAAATTAACAGTTGCCAGCATTATATGTTGTTTTCATTTTCATCTTTATGCTAATATTATAGCTAAATATTCGGTTAGAAGTTTGCATTATTTTTAGAGTCAGGAGAGAAAATTAAGAATGTCAGGAGGAAGACTCAAAATCTGATTAAAGATTTATTGGGAAACTACAGAATCAACTGCTTTCCTCGACTTCAAGAACTTTGGTGGGTCACCTAAAAATCAAAGAATACATAATTTTAAAGCTAATTTTAATAGAAATCCTATTATTACAACTCTAAAGATATAGAAAGTTTGAAAAACAGTGACCTCTAGTCCCACTATTGTCTATATCTTGGGGCACACCAGAGGATTTTAAAGCTAGAAGGGCCCTTAGAGTCACCCAACCTGGTGTTTCCCATGAGCTATTACTTAGAGAATCATTCACACTGTGAGATGGCATTCTCTCTTTCTCTGAGAGGGGTCTGTGATCAAATGAGTTGAGGAAAGTTGAGGTTAACAAAACTATTCCAGGTTTCCTTCTCACAGTCTTTTCAGAACCCTAACATGCTGGTGTGCTTGGTAGTCTTTCAGGAGGGGGTTAAGGCATGTAGAGCATCCAGTGACACTGGTCCCAGAGAACTCACATTCAGCAAACGGCACTTTGAGAAAGGAAACTATGGCTTGAGTAGACCAAGTAACCTGAAGAGACACAGGCAGGACTCTAAGCCAGCCCTGTACTACTGAGCTCATGGCATGGTTTCCCCAGAGAGCCCTCAGACCACACGCACAGAGAGGATAACGCAGGTGTCCACTGGGACAAAACTAGAAGAAAAGCCAAAAGGAACAACTCAAGGAGGAAACATATTTGCTGCCATGATTTCAAGACCTTTCTTTGTTCTCTGATCTTATGGTGAATCCAAACAAAGACAGAATTATGTAGAGCCACTTCTTAGTGGCTTCTTCCCCCTAAGTCACAATCCTCCATATGTGACAGCTAATCCTCACCATGGTAACAAAAAGCACTGTTATAAACAGGAAGTTATAGCTTCCATCGGGAATGACCTAGAATGAGATTCAGCAAAGTGATGGGCAAGCGGGCAAAGGCCAGATCAACTGGGAATGGAAGGGAGCACCCTCCCTCCTGGCAAGGCGGCAGAGGGGGATGGGCAAGAGACAGAGGGAAGAGAGGCCAGGCAAGCAGACCTTCCAGGTTTATGGACCTCCCGGGGAAAGCACAAAGAGTAGGGCAGGTAGAGTAGGGCACAAAGAGTAAGAGAGAGGAAGGAGAGCTCGGCCACAGTGGCCAACCTACCTGACCCATGACGTCCTCATCGTACGACAGCGTCAGGCCCAGGTCAGCAATGTCCCCATCATAGCGCTAATACAACAGAGAAGGGAAAAGTGTTGGGACCAAAGAGGGCTATATCCTTAAAGAATTTAATACTCCTGTCCTATGAGGTCGGTTTGGCCAGTAACTGCTGTGGCTGCTGTACAGCCTGAAGCAGAGGAGGAGGACACTCATTACCCCAAGCAAAGAGGCTGTGGGCATCAGTGCTGAGTAAGCAGAGCCCAGGGGGCACATGGGGACCTGCGGTGGCTATAGGACGGGCCTCTTCATCGCAGCACATCTCGTTACATCACACTCTGCTGGGCTTCACTCCTCAGTGAGCTCCTGCTAGCTCAGCTAAGCCCTCCTGCCTTTCCACACTGACCTTAATGGAAGTGAGGTTTTTATAGAACTCGGAGTCCAGAGAAGGTAGTTCATCTACAGAGCTGTAGAAAATACTGTGGTGGTGCCCAAGCAGCTGGCTCAGGAAGAAGGATGCAAAGGGCACATCTACCACAATTCCCTGGGAAAGAAGAGAGAGAGAAGCTTGCCATCCGATGGTCCAGGATTCATTCTCTGTGATCTCATCAGGGGCAGCTCAGGCTGCAGAGGGAGCCCCCTCCGCCACCCCATGGCAGGCACCAATGACACCTCTAGGCACTTTCTAATTTTCAATCTGAATAACAATACCTCCCCATCACTTAAACAATCCAGTACCTCCTGGAGACTCAGAGCATAGTGGTCAAGAAAACTGGCTTTGGAGCTTATATTCTAATTGCACAGTTCAGAGATCAAATCCCAGCTCCACTGCTGTCAAGCCACAGGGCCTCAGCTTTCCCAACTATACATGAGAAACAGCACAATCTCTCAGTAGTAAGAATTAAAGGAGCAGGGTGTGGAGGAGCATGGCTGACAGCCCCTCACCAGAGGCAGGGTGGGGAAAATTTCCAGGAAGAAGAGATATCTAAACTAGATCTAAAGGTAAACAAAGCCTTTAGTATGAGCCCCACAGGCTTGCTCCCAGGACAGAACACAGATCTATTTGGTCATAGCACAGAATGAGACTGGAAGGGATGTGAGCAATGAGGCCAGAGAGGTAAGCAGGGCCAGATCAGAAAGGGCCTCATAAGCCCCCTGGAGTCTGGATCCTATTCTGAGGGCAGTGGGGAGTGCAGGGAGGGCTCAAAACGGGGAAGTGCCACATTTGTACTTTATGTGGAGAATAAACTGGAAGAGGAAGAAAGGAAGACAGGAGGCAGAGATACAGCACACCAGGAAGAACTGTATAATGCCAGGGAGAACTGCCAACAGATTGTAGTTAGTAGGGCAGCAGCTGAAAGGATGAAGAGAGGTGTGTGGATTGGAAAGATTAAGATAGGAGAGTCAATCAGACTCATTGATGGCTTGTTTCAGAGAATGAGGGTTACATGAATTAACAAGTGCTGCTGCTCTTCACACAGGCCCACTATGTCTTAATTTCTTTCATCTTTACTATTGTTATTGGAGAGGAAAGGGACAGAGATGAAGCCCAGGAAATGGGGAAGGAAATTCACAAAAGCTAGGAAGTTATGCTTTTCAGATGGCCCAGACTCTTCTTGATCTCATCACAGCTACATGTTTAAAGGAAAAACATGGCACGTGCCCAGGTAGGTCCTTATAGGATTTTTTTTTTTTTTTAAATGGAAACCAACAGAGAAATTGTCTCCATTTTGTAGGCATGAAAGCAAGCATAGAGAATGAGCCCAAGCTACTCAACCAGTCCAAAGCAGGACTGGAGGGTGTCTGGGTAGGGACTCAGATGGGGCCCCTGACTTCATCTTGGTCAGGGACTGAGGCCATGGACAGAGGCTGTGTATACAGAGAGAATGACGGATTACCTAAGGGTCAAAGGATGTTCGCCCTACAGTGCCTCCTTCCTTCCACTTGCCCCGGCTTCTGGCTTGTTGCCTTTGGAAGGCATCTTGGCTTCTCCAGGGTTTGTGACAGTGTGTGAGATGAGTGCTGCTCAGGTGGTTCACCTTCTCGCTACCTGGGTGAGGAGCTAGGCAGAACATGGGCCCTGAGGGAGGTCCCCTGCTGCTCTGGAGCCCACTGTGAAGGCCATGAAGCCTGGCTACTGACTAGCTTGTGTTGCAGATTTACTTCCTTCCTGAGGAGCAGGACCCTCAGGGTGGAAGGGGTCACATGCCACCAGGAGGGCATTCTGCCAGTTCAGCTCTCAGTGGAGAAGGATTGGGAGTTGTGTGGGCCTCATGAAGCCTAAAGAAGTCCACAAGCCCTGACCCCAGGAGACTGAGAAGAGGAAGTTTGGACACCTCTCCTTTTAATAACAGTGAAGATGGCAGCTCTACTTCCTTTGCGACCAGCTGCCAGGCACCATAGAAGGTGTTTTACTCATGTTTCCTCGTTTATACCTACTTTACTGATGAGAACCTAAAAAAGAGACTTAAAGAAGGAAAGTCACACAGCTGGCCAGGGAACACTAGTCTTGATTAGTTGCTATGGGCTATACCCTACCTTCATGTTCTAGTCTGTAGACATCTCCCAGGTACCTCTGGCTCACTCTGGCTCAAATAACAAAAGATATTAAAACAATTGTAACTATCAAACCCCACAAAATGTGGCCCTCTTACAACCTGGCCCAAGCTCCATGTGAAGACTTGGTTCTGGCAAACCATGCCTCCCCTCTGAAGGAAGCAGAGGTCTGGTTTGGGACTCAGGCTGGCGTGGATTCAAATCTGGATTCTACTGCTTAACTGGTGATTATACTCTTGATAAGAGACTTCTAGAAGCCTCAGTTCTCAGTTACATCCTTATGTAAACAAGACAGCTGCAGCCATGCCATAGGACTGCTAAGATTAAATAACACACAGAAAGTACCAAGAATTTTTGTACAGTAATCTTAGTTCCTGACCCTCTTTCTTTGACTTTATTCTAATAACAGGTAGTTTACATGGCTGGGCCTGATCATATAAATGGATACAAAGTACCACCCAAATGGTACTTCTCATATTTTATTCTCTATTCCAGTTCAATGCTCCTCAACATGCCTACCTCATATACAGCCTTCCCCAGCATCTTGCCCACAAACTCAAAGAGCTGCAGGTAATTCTCATGAATATAAGATGTGGGTGAAGGGTAGAGTCTCTCATCCCCACTGGTTGTCTGAAAAAGATGGATAGAGGCAGAGGTTAAAAGTCTTGTAACAAGCAAGCCCAGTCCTTCGTTTTTCATTTGTCATCTTGAATTGGGCTATTGTTGACCCCATGCTCACTCCCCTGAAATACCTTGAACAGATTGAGTGCTGGGTCAAATACCCTCTTGATGATTTCTTCCAAGAACTCCTTGAAAACACCGTCTTGATCAATCCCAGCCTCATCTACTCCGAAGTCATTGACAAACTTCACGCGGATCACACCCTTCATGGCGTGCTGGGAGAGCTGCCGAAGCTGCTCATAGCCATCCTGCCAAGGGCAGAATTACAGCCCATTAGGAACCCAAGGCCTTCTGCATGACTCAGGGCTCCCTCCTTGAGGCTGCTTCTCCTGTGTGAAGCTTTCCTAGTGTAATAAACATGTAAGTCAAGATGCATGGGTACATGAAAAGAGCAATCTCACCTGCATTTACATGAGAGCCTATTAAAAAGAAAATTCATTTTTGGTGATGTGAGTTTTACCACTCTTTGGCAAGGAGAGACTGCCCTCAAGAGGATATAGAGCAGCAAGACAGGAAATTAGACAAGATGAGTCATGACAAGCTCTCAGCCAGCAAACAAAGGATTGAAGAAACCTGGACAAGATCCCACTCTATTTTAATGCTAAGAGTACCTTTTAGCTCATGGTAAAAAATCAATCAATCAAACTTACAGACCACTAGAAGTTGAAAAATAAAAAATAACCTCCACCCTCAACCCCTGGTACCTTCCCCAGATCATGAAAGGCCTTGTGATTCATGCTGAGAAACTGAAATTATATCCCACAGGCAATGGGGAGCCACAGAAGAGTTTAGGCAAGGAGCAACATGGTTGGCTTTCTGATAGCAGCAGAGCAGATGGATGGCAGGGGACAAGGCAGAAAGCAGGGGATGGGCTCAGGAGTGATGCTGGGCCTGGATGAGGGCAGGAGCAGAGAGGAGAAACCTCAGCTCACTTCTGGCTTATATGTAGCTCTCTCAAGACACATAGCCATTCAGCATATCTTCCCTATCCAGAACTCTGAGATACAACTTCAGAGTTCTTCTGCTAAATGGTCTTGCTTAGTTTGTCTCTTAATTCTAATCTGTTGAGGTTTTCCTGGCTCCTGATTCTGTCATCTAATATACTTTGGGCATGCGAACACTGAGAAGCAAGCCACTTAGGTTTTCATTTCAGCAATTATAGAATAGCGCTGGACAGGACAAGACCCACAGAGGAGTCCTTGGCAAAACATGAGGACCATTCACCATTGTGAAACCTATGTCTTTATATAGTGTCACATAACAAGTTGCTAATCAACCACAACATCCTACTGAGACCACCCTTCAATTCTCCCTCTCAGTCATAACTGCAGTGTTCTGATATTTTGCTGAAAAAAAACCATCTCTATAACATCCACTCATCTGCACTCTGGTCCCTTGTCACAAAGCAAATGAGGCTAGTCTGGTAAGATCCATTTTGGGGAACCCTTGCTGCCTTCCTGTCAATCACATTTGCTCACCTAGTAAGCCAAAGGACTGTCCTATCGTGGTTCCCAATCTTCTTCAGGCTTTTGCTCCAAAGTTAATGAGCATGGAAAAAATTATCTCTAAAGTCCACTAGGTCACCTTAAGGAAAAAATATACAATTTTGAGTGCACAATCCTGAAAAGTACTTTTATGCACATAAAGTATGAGAACCATTAAGTTAGTTGGAGAAACAGAAAGTCACCATGCAGCTGCTGCAGCATTTAAACCACTCTGTCTAAATTTAAGATAATTATCTTGGCACTGAATCAGGGACCACTGGAGAATACAACGTGTTCCTGCTTGCCTGCAGGATTTCCTCCATTCTGCCTTAAAATGTTTAATACATGTTAGCAGGTGTCTGGGCCATGCAGATTCAATGAGAAAGTATATGTGAAAGCACTTAGCACGAAGCCAAGCACACAGCAGGTGCCCAAGGAGTATTTGCTGGACTCAAATCTCAATTTGGCTTGATCGACATCTCACATTAGCTTCCTCTTTGAAAAGCTGTAAAGAGGAATTTGCACCCTGCCTCCTCTGACATATTTCCTGTCACTGCATCCTGGGCACTGGTGTCGTTACCTGAGGATTAGAACTGTGCCCCTTAGGAGACTGAGTGGGAATAGAGTGTTCCTCTTCTCTGCAACATCTCAACAAGCAGACACAGAACCCTGACCCAGGAGAAGGAAACCTGACTTTGTGTTTTGATAACTTCAAGGCTGGATATCGAGCAACCCTGACTGAGAATCTGAATTTCTTTGGCCTCAATTCTGCCAATGACAGGGCAAGGGGAAAGTATGTCAAAGGTTCCTTCCAGTTCTGAAATGCTAGAGTTCCAGCTCCAGCTCACGCTCTGTGAGGAGAAGCCTTCCTGCAGGACTAACACCAGCATGTCTAATACAGAAGCATCTCCTTCAATACAAACCACAAAAAAGGAAACAAAAAAAAAAGCGTTGGATATCCAGTGAGTCTAATGTCAGCTTATGATGCCCCCTTGTGTCCAAACCAAATAAAGGCCACTGGGCTTTCATGGTCTGATAATCAAACCACTAGATCTTACAAGCTGTGGTAACTGAATAAATGAACCTCTCCCCTTCCTAATTCACTAGGACTACCAGCACCTAATTTCATGAGAAGATATTTCTAATGGGACATAAGGAGGGAAACAGACTTCCTCGGACAAACATCAACCTCGGACAAACATCAATTCTTTGACATCTCTGAGTGATGTGTTTGGAAAAGCAGGCTTGGGTAACCAGGATGTTGACAATGAGTGAAGCGGGAGTCAGGAACTTGGTCACTCTAGGGAGGCAGCAGTCCCTACTGCCCCAGAGTTCCTGTGGGTAGTGGCCACATTGGAGGGGGCATGACAGGTGGCAGGTTGGAGGACATTAAATAAGAGATAGAAGTAAACTGGGGAAAATGTTGGAGAAGGAAATTTCTCTAACACAATCGGGGTTTTTCTGCTTTGAGTCAAAGCAGAGGTTGTAAAGTGGTGGCCCACAGGCTGAATCTGGTGGGAAGACGGGTTATTTACTTTCCAGATACTTCACAAAATTTCATTAGTTCCCAAGATAAAAGATCTGAAGATTTCATGCAAAACCCTGAATTTTGGCCTTCTCTTAAAAAATGAAAGCAGCATGGAGCCCAAATTCCCACACAGCGAGAGAGTCAGGCAGGGCTGAGAGTTTCAGTGGGGCATGTGTTCACCACCTGCCCACTCTACTGCTCCCCAGCACTAAGCCTGGATGTCAATTGTCATTTATCAACTCATTTGTGGAGTTATTTCTCTTGAGTTACCTTGACTGAGGGCTGTATTTCAAAAGTGGGAAAAAACAGTGGAAGTGAAGAATATTTCTATTCGTTTAGCATGCAAACAAGATGTTTCTGTGCCAAGACACACTCAGCCAGCTTTCCTCATTACCATGACCTGCAGGGTCCCTGTGGGCACTTATATTTCTTATCCCTACTTTTAACAATGTCAAAAATATTACCTGTGTACCACATGCTCCCTCCCTGGCAGACTTCAGTGTCAATCACCAGTGGTCAGGGGAACTAAAATAAGCTCTCCAGGAAAGAGTGTGAATGCCCCAAGGGAGAAAATGAAAACATGCAGGGAGGAAGGGCTGCAGCCACTGCCATCTACTGGTTGCTGGCTATGAGGCCATGTGCTGTCCTGGGATCCCATGACTGTCTTACACGGCACAATCTACTAATGAAGAACTGTGGCTAGAGTGTAAGAAAGGGGTAAAGAGCAAGCACAAATAAATCAGGCCAAGCCTCTCCTAGGAATAGCTACTTGGGGTTCAGTCACCAATTCCACCACTGGCAGGACCAGCACATGCAGGCAGGCTGTGCACTGTACAACCCTGGGGGAAGGTGTGGCATGCACAACGCAGACATAGCAGGTATGTACATTTATGACAATGTTCCAACAAAATCAATATATTGTAACAATTTTCTGACTTATGGAGGTAAAGCGTTCTGAGGACAGGTACCTATTTCTAAAGCACATAAAGCTGCCACATTGTGGTAATAGTAACCCTGGTCACTGGCTTTGACTAAGGTGGGCCACTTCCTTTGTACTCATAGGTTTATGTCTACAAAGAACTTCTAGCTCTGGGATAAATGTATTTCCCAGAATTGCTCAGTAAACTTAACACCTACACTCCAGCCTCCACATCCACAGCTGGGAATCTGGGCAACGTGTCTGCCAGGACAAAAGGTGTTTGCACATACATGAAAATGTCTGCACATGGCACCTGTCCTCATTTCAAAGAGGCATGAAGTGTTTGATGCTCTATCCTAGGGGCCCTTGTGGGGAAAAGAAAAAGAAATATTGCACTGCAGGTCTTTAGCGCTGAGGACATGTCTAATCAAGCAGCTCTCAGAGAAAGAAATAAGACAAACGGCCACTTTCCTGCTCCCAGAGCCTTGATTTCATGGTCATTAGATCAAGGAACAACAAGAACAGTTCAGAGGCAGTAGATCATCTCCTAAAACTCCTACATTTCACAGAGCACACTTCTTTGTGGGCTTCTCACCTCCAACATTCGGGACCGTCGGATGGTAATGTGAGTGACGTGAGGGGAGGCAGAGCTGGTTTCCACAAGCCCCAGTTTCTCCTTCTCCTTGGTAACCATGTTTCGGAACAGAAGAACTCTCTGAAATGATCAAAGGTGAGACCAGAAATAGGCTCAATAATTGATGATTCCCTAAAATGCACTGAACAAAATTCATGAAATGTAAGCCACATAAGATGCAACCAGAATGGGACGCAGGTTATGTGCTACAAGTTAGAAGTGACTTGGAGGAAGAATAAACATTCCCTAAAACACTCTTGGGAATTAGAAATATAGCTGAAAACATGCCAAGGAATAAAGGTTCAGTCAATAATCCACTGTAAAAACCTGGTGGCAAGACAAGTTTGCAGAGGCAGCTTTATATAGCTGTGCCTGCTTTAAGGAAATCAATATTATAAATTTAAAAAACAGAAACATTTCAAAGGCAGTTTTTTTTTGCTGTCAGAAATGTTTTAAATGATCCTATAGAATAAAGGTTCTTGACCTTTTATCTGCTTCCTCTGTGCCCTCAAGTATACCACAGTCACACTGGTAATATTTCTCAATTATTTATTACAGAGAAAAGAACCTTCTAAGATTTTGATAAGCCCCTTCAAGTAAGCACTGATCCTTTGCCCCATCCTGAGTCTGAGAATCACCACTATTAATAGCACTCAAATAATGTCATCTTAATGAATAAATAAATCCAACCAGTTTTTCTTTTTAAATAGGAATTCCCCCCAAAGTCGAGAGCTTTGTTAAATACAAATAAAATACTAATAACAAGAACAGTAATAATAAGGATTAACTATATACAAAGGGAGGCTAGTGCATTTCGTTTGATCATTTACATTAACTTATGAAGTAAATATGGTTGTAACAGAAAAAGCAACTGCCAATAGCCTCCTAAGAAGGAGAGATATATTTGGTGGAGGGGCTGTTATTCAGCAAAGCAGTTTGATTTGGCTGGTTCTTAAGTCTAGAAATAAGGATTGAAATGCTCTGAATAGTATCAAATCACTTGGGGTTCCACAGTCACATGAATAGGAGAAAGCAGACTGAGGAACAGCGAGGGAGGACAGCGATACGGGTAAAGGGCACTCTTCCTCTCCCTTCTTTGGTGGGAGAACTGCAGACTTTCAGAAATTGGTGTTTAACTTGTATGGGGGCCATGTGGTACGACTGCTTCCTGTGACCCCAAATCTTTAGCATGATCACCTAAATGAGGGGTGCCATTTTATGAAACACGATGCAGATGAGCTTTGCATCTGGGTTAACACAGTACAGGGCAAAAAGAGCATACACAGCGGAACTGCAGAGGTGACCATGAGAATGCCGGTCTCCCAGGAATCGAATGGATGAGGCTCTGGATTTCCATGGGGTGTGGAAAGTTTGAGGCAAACTTAACCAGTTCTCAAGAGGTGGAAAGACCTTGGTGACAGCAGAGTACTTCTGGATAAGGATCACCATCATCATTTTTCAGGTAAAGAAATGGGTAGCTGGTGGGTGGGGAGCCAGATTAAAACCTAGAGCCTAAGCACAGAACGCACCACCCTGCCGCTGCCTATCCTACTTGGAACTAAGCCTTCTAGGCCAAGGCTAGAGAGAGAAGTCTTAAGTCCCAGTCGGAAGTTGAAGTGCACATAAACATGTAAAAGCAAAATGTAAGAGAGTGCAGAGAATGAAGTGTATGTGTGAACCAGGCGGAGCTGAGACTTGCCACCCATTCAAGTGAGACCAAAACCAAGGGAGAAGTTCAGCTTTTAGGGCCATATGGCATAGTGGTAACAGATGAAAGAGAAAGCAGGACTGGAGAGATCCCATTACCCTCCAGTGTGCTGCAGCGAGAATCAATCAATGGCAGAAGGCAGCAAAGACCCTGATAAGAGGGCAGTGAAGCCCGAGATAGGAGACAATGTGAGTGCCCTTGTTGCACTAACACACCACGCCTCAGACATTCTCCCAGACCTGCTAGTGCCATCACAGGGGAGCAAGACAAGCAGGGAGACAAGGAAGGGCCCTATTTCTTGAGAAAAAAAGAGATTTTAATGAGCCAAGAACAAAAGTCTCGAAGGCAATCTTAAGCAAAATTCTCAAAAGAAAAAAAAAAAATGATGAAGCTCAGAATACAGCCTGAACTCAGAAGTCCTGAAACGACTCTTAGAGGTTCTCAAGTGCTCTTGTTCACAACACCCCTAGTGGCTCAGCATTATTTTCACAGCACTCCTAGGTCAAAAGAAATTCTCAACAGTTCCATTTATTGGGTAGTTAGGTCCTAAGAACTTATTAAGTATTTATGTGCTAAGAATTAAAAAATAGACATACACTGAAATAAAAGATTTTTAAATTTCATTTTTAAAACCTAGCTTAAAAAATATAGTACCAATATATTATAGTATCAATATATTATAAATAATTGAGAAATATAGAAAAGAATGCTGAAACTGTAAACCAGAGCTAGTACTTGCATATAATGTCTAACAGATTTCACTGTGTTCCCCTCAAAAACTTAAAATATCCTATGGGAACCTGGGGCACCCCAGCACACCATTTGTGAGCTTCTGATGTATATAGAACAGAGATTCCAGATTATACAATATGGAAATCCTATAGTCTGGGCCTGAATTCACAGACCACAGGCCCAAGACATGGTGCTGCATTTTAAGTCAGACTCCACCAAACCAGATGAGGCCCAGGAGGCGAAGGGCTGGAAACCACCTGCATGAAGAACAATTGGAGGAAGGAAGGCTGCTATTGGAAGGCAAACAAGAGCTGTCTGAAAATCTCAGATTAGAGAGTCCACCTCTAGTAGCCAAAGGGCAGAAGTTACAGAGAATTAAATCAGATTAAGATGAGGAAGAATGCTCCATAACTGGGAAGAATAAAGCAATAAAATGGCCTGCTTTGCAAAGCTGTATGTTCTCTATCTGAGGAAAGGTCAGGGAGACTGCTGAAGGGGCACCCTCACGGAGAGAATGTATGACTAAGGCATCTCCACGAGGTTCTTCATTTTTGAAAGGCTCTGCTGTCAAAAGCAATAAGAATTTAAACAACCTCATTTGTTTGTGAATCATTGCTGGAGGGTAAAGAATGGCAACCATAAGTATTAATGTCAAGGTCAAAACAGTATCAGAGAGCGAAGAGGACTAAGTATCTCTGAAAAGTGAGATTTAATTTAGAAACGTGGTTTACGCAAAATGTCTATTTTGTCAAAAAAGAAAAAGGAAAGAAAGAGCACATCTAAACCTTTAAGAGCCTTTTATAATGTAGCAAGCACAGTCTTGTCCTGGTATCCAACAGACATTTCTGGAATGTCCACTATACACGAGGGATGTGAGCAAAGCTTTCCCTCAGTTCTTAGTGACTTCTGCCACAGTAGCTGACCCTTTCCAAGTAGCTCATGTCCCCGTGGCACTACACTGCTGGCTTTCTCTCTCTGATTACACCTTCTCTCCTTGTGCTGGCCCTTTAAGGGACAGGTCCTGCAGAGCTCTGGCCTCAGTCCCCTGATCTTCTTACTCTGATTCTCCATGCACCTCGTCCATGGCCATAAATGCAGTTAGGAGATTTGGGTGCTGTCTCCAGCCCAGTCCTCTCTCTTGAGCCCCAGATCCATGTATCCAATGGCCTCAAGGAGTCACAGACACCTCCATGCTACCTCTCAAAGCTGACCTTGCCAGCACTTCCCAGACCTGCTCTTGCCAGGCTTCTCCCTCAGGAAATGGTTCTCCCAGGCACCCAGGAGCCCAAGACATCATCTGAGCATCATCTGACTTCTTCCTTTCCTTCTCCTCTAAATGTCATTCTCCAAGGCCTATAGGTGCTACCTCCTTAAAAATCTTTTGGCTTTATTATCTTTCTATTCTCATGACCCCATCTGAGTCAACGCCAGATTGCTGTTGACACCTCTGCCTCTAGCCAGTGCCCCACACTACAGCAAGAACTTTCTAAATTACAGCTCTGACCAGGTGTCTCCAAAGCTGAAAACTGCAATGGCTTTGGACAAATTCCAAGCTCCTGCCCTTGGTTGACAAGGCCCTTGTTCTAACACCTACAATCTTACTCAGCTTCTTGGCTTCCACCATATATTCCCTCCAGACAGACTGCATGTCTGGCTCTCTAACAGCACCCCATTCTCTCCCACTTGAGGCCTTTAAACACTGTCCACTTTTGCCTATGCTCCTGACTCCCTTCCCTGGGCTCCCACAGCATCCATCCCTATAGCATACATATACCCCACTCTACCAGAATTGCCAGTTTATAATGTCTTCCATCTCTGTAAACCAGTACTTAGCTTAATATCCAACAAAGATTAAGATGGAATCACTGTTTGCATTTGCTGAGTATATTATCTCATTTCTTCATTTTCAATAACAGAGACACATAGTCAGGAACCATGTGGTAGTACAGAAAAGACACACAAAGAGCCCAGCTCTAAGTGTGACTCACGTTTTTGTGAGGAATGACATGAGGGATGTACTGCAGAATCAGTTGTGCTCGTTTTCTGTCCTTGTCGAGTTCCTGAAACAGCACACTAGGTTTGAGATCCCTTAAAAGAAAGACATGGGTTCGAAATAATTAAAACAAGAACACTAAATAAATGTTCAATAACTATGGTGTATATGTGAATAACATAATATTGTATGCTAGTTATATTTTAATAAAAATGTTTTGTAAAAACCAAAACCACCATTCTCTAGTTCAGGGTTGGCAAATTACAGCCCATGGGCCAAGTCCAGCCTGCTGACCTAAATAAAGTTTCAATGGAACACAACCACACTCATTTATGACGTTGTCTCTGGCTGTTTTCACGCTACAACAGCAGAACCAAGTAGTTGCAACAGAGACTGTCTGGTTTGCAAAGCCTAAAATATTTACCGTCTGGTCTTTACAGAAAAAGTTTGCCAGTCTCTCCCCAAGTGCCACAACTTCAAGAGTTACTTACATAAGAGTTGACACGTCATTGATAAAAATATCTGGACATGATTTTATGTTTAGCTGTTGCAAGAGGAGTCCCCTACCCCGCCCCTAAAAAAGACCTAGCTGTAGTTTTCCCCTGCCAATTCTGATTTTAAAAACTGCCATTTATCTATCTTGATTTGTTCAGTTCAGCTAAAAACTTTCTTCCCAGTTTAGATACGAAACATTTGCTAAATATGATCTGGCTTTGTTGCCATGAGCTCTAATCATCTTTGGTATAAGCAAATCTTAACAGAAGTGACTATGAGGCGATCTGTCCTGACAGGTGCTTCACAGGAACAGCAGCTCTCTTTACATAGATAAAAGGACGGGATAAAACTCCTCTCTAACCTAGAACATGAATGCTGAGCACTTGGGCAACTGCTGCTGCAGCACTGATGAAGGGGTCTTTGTTTCCATCAATCCCCTTTCCCATCCCTGGTGCTCACTTTCGCAGCCAGTGGTCCTCTGGGGCGAAGCGCCGCCGGCAGTCCCGCTCATACAGTACCATAAGCCACCCATGAACAGACTGGAACAGCTCCAAGGTTTCGCCCTTGGCATTCTCTTTAAGGTGTTAAAAAAAAAAAAAAAAAAAAAAAGCAAGGGTCACACTCATGGAGCTGATTAGAGCTGGAAAAGAGCTGGAAGGACAATGTCTTGTCTCTTCCCGTCATCACCAAGTCTCATCATGGTCTTTATCTCCCTCACTCTGAATTTTACATGGAACCAACAGAACTAAAAGGCACCCTGGGTATGTTCTACATGTCTATCAGAACCTGAGTAGCCAATCACTCTTGCTGCCTCCCACTAGTATGTCATCCGAGGACCTTTTAAATCTAAGGAACTTTGTACTGAATTCACAAGTAGAAACACTTCAGGAGGTGTACTCTAATCTGAAGTGTGACCTGACACATGTTTATTCTTCATAGAAATCAACTCAAAGAGCCAAAAGGAGATTAAGGACAAAATTAATCATCATTCATAAATCTTGACACATACATGTAAATCTTGAAACAGACATGGGAGAACAAGACCTCTTTAACCACTTACTTTAACCACATCTTAAGAGGTCAGAGAGAGAGAAGAAATAAAACTTCTAATTATGTGAAGAAATGTGCATTTTCAGTTAATGTTGATAGACAATATGGCTAAGAATGAGCTGATACTATCAATTCTGGCCTCCCTGCCTGCAGCATCAATTGAATGATGGCTGACATCTTTACCTTACCTGCAATTCCATCCCAGATCATCTTAAACATGAAGGAATTCAGAAAAGCGGAGATGGTGACTAGCTCTTCCAGTTTGAATGAAATTTGTTCTTCATAAACTTCAATGTCATCAAGGATCCTAAATTAGACAGAAAATTATTCACAATTTCCCAATAAGAAATGGGAAAACAAAAGATCTGTACTTCATACTAAACAAAAGGTTAAGAAATAAGCTCTATCTTTTAAGAATAGTTACTGTAAAATTTACAGATAAAATAATATAATGTCTAAGATTTGTGAGGAATTGTCTAAGATAATGAGGGAGATGAGAGCAGGTGGAGGTGAAGATGAAGCAAGACTAGATATGAGTTGATAACTTTTGAAGCTGGTGATGGACACATGAGAGTTCATTATACTATATTCTCTCTACTTTCTATTGATTTGAAATTGTCCATGGTAAAAAGTTTAAAAATACAATTAAGAAAAAAACAGGTAGCTCTATTCTATACTTTTCTCATTCATAAGGATCTGACTGTGATACTTTAATTCATGCTGAAATCATGCCTGAATATCAAGAAATCTTGACTAAGAGTCTGTCTACTGTGGAAAGCTGTGGAAGTTTATTCTACATCTGTGACAGACACTAGTGGCACTTAGTAGGTACTTGAGAAATATCTGAGTGAGTGAATAATGTCTGAAAGAATACACGAATAAGTAAACCATTTAAGATACAGCTGAAAATCTCCTAGAACAGCTCCATTCACTTTAGAATATGACTCACTCTTGGGTCACGCCGATCCAGCAATTCAGAGTGTCTGTAGCAGCAGCTACAGACCCCTGCTCTTGCCTCCACCTGCTCACTGAGGATTTCCCTCCATGATTCTTACCTAATCTGCCTTCTATACATCCCTGATCCCCTCCCATCAATGTCTTCTAGCTTAAACATAACTGCCTGAGGTTCATTCTATCTTATAATTTTTCACCAACATTTTGGAAAAAAGTGGAATTAAAAGAATACCAGATACACACGTAGACATATAAGCTTAAAGAATAAACAAATTGAATAAGATTAACATTTGTTAATTTCTTACCTGTGCCAAGCACTGTACTAAGTACTTGACATTTCTTTTCTCACTTACTTACTATCAGATAAGTAATGTTATCTTCATTCTACTAACAAGGAAACTGAAGCTCAGAAAGATTAAGCAACTTGACTATAATAATGGTAAAAATAGCCAACACTGACTGAGTTCCTTCTATGTGCCACAGACGATGGTAAACATTTTATGGGCATTATCTAATCTAATCCTTACCACATGACTGAGAGGTAAGGTGCTATTGTTATTCCCATCTATAGATGAGGAAACAGAGGCTCAGAGAGGCAGAGCCTCTTCGTTCTTGCCCCAAGTGTCTCAATAAGTGGCTAGGCCAGGTTTTGTAACCTGCCTCCTTAGCTCTGGAATTTTCCAATAAATTACCTAGCACAGTGAGTAAACAGCTGAGGTGATTTGAACCCAGCTCCAGGAGACCTCCAAAGCCCACATTAAGTGGGACTGACCCAGCTTCCCTGAAAGGACGGGAAGTAACAATTGCTGAACCTGTACTATGTGCCACCTACTTTGTAAATGTTTTCTTGTCTAATTCATCTGATGACCCTGCCTCACAGGTCCAAACATTAGCAGTAATCACATCAGCAATTGCTTCCTTACTGACATTGTAATTATTTTTTCTCCACATTCTAGGAAAGGAATTTAGGCCTATAGCAGTCAACCTACGTGATGAGGTGCCGGGAACAGTCACAGAACAGCATCAGCATGGCCAAGAGCTGCTTAGATTCTTCAGTGTCATTGCTGAGGCATTCCAAGAAGAGCTTTAACCCTCCATGGGGCCCCAGCTCACAGATAAACGCCCACAGTTTGGGCAGCAGGTCATCAAGGTAAGTGAGACCTGAAAAAGGATAGAGAAACACAAGCTTCAGGTAGGGGCTTAGTTCCCTATCCACTGGGAAAACAAAATACCTACACCTACTAGTGAATAATGTGTGTGATAAAAAGAAGACACAATTACTAAGAAAATCTTTATCACCATGAGGATAACAATGATAATAATAGCTAACATTTAATGGGTGCTTATTATGTACCAGATAATATTCTAAGTACTTTGCATGCATTATCTTCTGTACACCTTGTGAAACTCAACGTTATCTCCATCTTGAGAGAGGAAACTGAAGACCAGAGAGGTTAACTGGCTCAATATCACACTGCCAACTGATTTCATAGCCAAGAATAGAATACAGGTCTTTCTGACTCAGCACTGAGGTTTTAAATCTGAGATCAGCAACTTTTTTTTGGAAAGGGCAAGAGGGTTGGTATTTTTAGGCTTTGTGGACTAGTCTCTGTCACAACTACTCAATGCTACCATTGTGGCATAAAAGCAGCCATAGACAATACATAAATGAATGGATGTGGCTTTGTTCCAATAAAACTTTATTTACGAAAGCAAGTAGTAAGCTGGATTCGGCCCATGGGGCCATAAGTTTATCAACTCCTACTTTAAACTACTTTCAGGAGCACCTGTGTTTAGCAAATCTTTCCTCTCATCTACTTTTATTATTCTATGTTAAAAATGGAAAAGCAATGAGTGATCATAGCAGAGAGATCTCAAGCATTACACACAAATTTAACCCTGGGAGGACATTTTAAGTCAGCTTTTTGATTGCTACGAGGCCTCAGACACATAGGCTATATATCACTGTTAAGTTCTAAGTCTATTAATACAGCGCTTGACTTAGAAAGTCTGGCTCTGAAGTTCCACATGTCATACAACAACATAATACAATGTGTTCCTCAAATTATTCCTTAGAAGGAGGGAGCTGCCTTATATTTGAGTCATTATATTACCCCCCATTTTATAGAATTATTTCATTTTGAACAAAGAACTATTTGGGGAAGACATATTCGCCTGAGATGGGGGGTGGGTAGGACAACAGACTCAATCAATGCTACTTATGGATGAGTAGAGTGTGAACTGAGGGAACTGTAAAGGAAGTAAAGAAATGTTTAACACTAGTTATTATCCCTAAAAGTTCTGACCTCACATTTTCAAGGGTAGGAGGATGTGGTTATAAAATGCAGCAATCTCACAATTTAAAAAGAGGTTAAAAAAAGAAACGGAATACTTCCATCCTAGAGGTCAAAAATATACTCCTACAGGACAAAAGCAGCAAAGCAACTGCCCTTACATTATGTGCACGGGCACTCACTGTGTGGATAAAAATATTCATTTATAGCATCATACACCAACTGAAAAAGGATTGCATCCTGAGCAACTGAGGCAGAAACAAAGATGCCATGCTTTGGAAAGCTGTGTCAGAGGAATGGCACAGGGTTCCAGGACTGTCACACACGTGAGAAGCTTAAAGACACTTCGCAAATTTTGAAAAGGAAAAAACAGCAGAATTTTCTAAATGTCTATTTTCTGTAATGTGTATATAGCTAAACTAACAGATCAAATAGTATATAAAAGACAAATAGCTCAGTTCCTAACAAGCTTTGGACCCTTACCAGAACTAGCTCCGGCTATCAGCTAAGGTATACAACCTATAGACCCTCGAGCCCTTGCCAGAGTCAGCCCTAGCTATCAGCCAAATTAAACAATCTACAGATGCAAGAAGACCCTAATTCTTCTTTTTCTCTAGCTTAAGTTCACAGACCTAGGAAAAGATACCAAGACAAGCAAGCCTGCAATTAATTAACTATACCCTGGATGTCCTGCTTCAGATAACATCTAAGGAAACTAAAGCTTCTTGACATGTCCGCAGCTGTTTACAAACATCAGCTGCCTTGCCTTTTATAATCAATTAAAAGCTCAAACCCCTTACCCTTCAGGGCCAGCATTACTCTTAACATTTGATCCCTTTCTTGCTTGGTAAGTAAGTAAACCTTTTACTTTACTTTCTGACTTTGTGAATTCTTTCCCATACTGCGGTACCAGCACTCTAACATTATACATACACTTTAAAACTAATTTATCTTTCTTGTTGAAAGTATATATTTTCAAGTTGGCCAAAAAACCTGTTTTTGGATTGCTTCATTAGGCCAATGGGAGATGCTTAAATCTGTGGTCACCTTAAAAAGCTGAACACAGTCAAAATCACCTCATTTGATATGCTTCCAAACCCTCATACTACAGGCTGGGGCGCTCAGGCTGAGTCTGGGTCCCCGCCCCTTTCCTTCTCCCACCGAACTCTCCTTAGGGAACCTGCCCGAGACCAAGGCTTTACACACCATCCCTCTGCTCATGCCCCCACAGAATACATTCATAGGCCTGCTTGGCATCTCTGCTGCAGGTCTGGCAGGCACCTTTCACTCATCCCTGCCAAAATAGAACTCTTGATGAACCCCATAAGCCCCGCCCCAAGCTCGTCATCCTCAGCTTGGCAAAGGGCACCACCATCCAGTTGCTTGGGCCAAAACTCTGGCATCGTCTTTGAAACTTTTAGGCCTCACTCCCCAAAATCCAATCTACTGGTAAGACCTGGAGACCCTTCCTTTAAAAGATTTCATAAATCATCCTGTTTCAATCTCCATCCAGTTCCACTGTTCTCAACCAGGAATGATTTTGTTCTCTAGGGGCATGTGGCAATGTTTGGGGACACGGATGGCTCTCACAACTGGGAGAGAGGGGAAGGTGCTACCTGGCATCTATGGGTTGGGGTCAGGGGCTGCCAAACATCCTACAATGAACAAGGCAGCTTCCACGACAAAGAATTACCTGGCCCAACAGTACTGAGGCTCGAAAACCCTGCTCTAGCCCAAGCCAACATTGTCCCTTGTTACTTTTTGTCATAGTGCCTATCATTACATTAAATGTATTTTTTCCCTTGCTTATCATTGGTCTCTCCACTACTAGGATATGATCCCCTTGGGAACACAGACTTTGGCTGCCTTATTCACCTCTGTATCCTCCATGCACATAGGTGCTCTATAAATATCTGAAGATGAAATAAGAATGAGAAACAGCAGCAATTTATGATTTTAAAAAATATAAATGCAGCAGAGAAGTTATTAATCCCTTATGCAGTAAACAGTTTCACGGCTCATAGACTTCTTGTCCTCCTAATACCAATTCATAATACCAACTCCTGCACTACAACTTAAAAGCCTCTAATGCTCAGTTCTCTGTTCACAGAGGGGCCTTTCTTCTTTGCTCAGCTAAAAAGGAAAAAGTGAGGCATATGATGCAGCCAACCAAAATGAGTTCTTGAAGAATTTTTGACATAACAAAATACTTATAAAAGGTGACTAATGAAAGAGAAGGCTAAAACCATATATTTCAATCTAAATATATACACATGTAGCACACTCAGCCACAGGTAGTGGTGTCAGGATTGTGGGATTAAGAGTGGTTTAAGTTTTTTTTCTGCTTCCTTGTCTTTTCCAGTTTTCTATTCAAAAAAAAAAAAAATTAGTAACTGTTTAAAAGCAAACTGTACTTCATAATGAAAGTAAGAACCATAAGAACAAACCGCTAGGATAGAGGTTTGACTTGTTTAATTGAGATATAAAGATTTCTAAGAATGGCTCAAAAATATCCTCCTTCAACATCTATTTTCTCAATCTAGGAAACCAGACAAAATCAACTATTTCTAAGGAAAACTGTCTGCCAAATGTGAGACGAGAGATGACTTAGGCCTCCAAACCTGTAAGTATCTGCAGCCGGATCTGGGTCAGAGTTGTCAGTGAGGTCTGGTATAGGACACAGATGCTGCAAACCTTCTGTACCTCCACAGAATCAACGCATTTACCCCCAATAGGTTTGAGAATATTCCTCACTGATGCAGACTTCTGAAATGCACGTTTTAGGAGATCTGGCATGGAGAGAAGGAGGAACATGTGAGCAGAAGTTCAGCCACTTGCCAAGTTCCACCCTATAAAGGAAAGAGCATTTCAATAAAGCTCCTAATTTACAGCCTCAGCTGGACAGTGGGGCTGCTACTTGATTCAAGTCATCTCTTTGCAATAAATCAGAAACACATTAACAACAGTTTTTTAGGCGAAACCCAAAGACATCTTCAGAGTATCAGAAAACTTTTCTGAATGAGACAGGAATGGCTGATTCTTAATGGGATCCTTTTACTGTATGTAACTTCAGAACCCACAAAGCTCACTCCTCAGGATTATATTAGGGGAAGAGAGCAAAGGTGGCAGGCCTGGTTGATTCCCAATTTTCTGTGCTTTTAGACAGAAGGAGGAGCAGCAACCTTAAGTACTAATAATTGGCCTGGGATTATACCCTACTTTTGTTTCAAACCTTCCCATTTTTATCTTGCTTAAGTTACACATGTTGATCCCATGCTCACTGACAGCTACCAGCTGAAACTTTGCAGCACACTAGGTAGAGAGGAAAAGTCACCCTGAACCTAGAAATCTGCCATAGGCAGGTAACTCCACCAAATTAGCATCACTTTCTTAACTTTAATCAGAGCAGGCAACAAGAAACCTTTCCATGGAACCCATTACTGACCCTGCAGTGAGGATACTGCTAAGGTACTAGCCTGTCAGTAAACCAGTGTCTTCTTTATCAGAAGCCCAAAATGGGCGATTTCTTTTATGATCAGGAATTCAGAAGAGCTCTACTTCCCCTAAGAAACAAGTCTTCTTCCTGTTTATAAGAGGTAAAAAAGGGTCCCAAATTCATTTTCATTTGGCTACTAGAAATTCAAAGCCAAATGGAAGTTCAGAGATAACCATGGCAGCCCTGGTGGAATATCTATCTGTGGACATTCTCTATACATGACCTTGATTTTGTTCATCTACTTTTTCCCAGGTTCTTTTTTATTATTATTATTTTTTTGCCAAGAATTTTTCATCACTATTTTGCTAAATGTAACTTTATTTTAGCGGTCTCAAATTCTTTGTGGGAGAAGATAGAGCATCACACGAATAGAGGGCCCAGGCACCCATGAACAATTCGGAGCTGCACTTCAACTCGGCAGAGACACAGACCAGGCCTGGTGCAGCCACTCACTCTTCACGGGAAGCACATTCTGTGGGGAAGCTGGCTGCATGTGGGCTGGTTCCTGGCTCTCCAGCAGCTTCTTGCTTAGGATGTCACTGAAGAAGATCCTGATCAGAGGCACCCCCCATAGAAACTGCAGCTGTTTGGTGATCAAGGGCATTGACTCGTTAAGGCTAGGAGAGAGCAAAAAACCAGGTATGTCAGTTCCATCTGATGGATGGCCAGGGAATACCCATTTGGTTCTCTAAGGGACCTTCCACTCAATATGGTACATAAGATGATGATAATGATAAAAAGGATCCACAAATTGCTGCTAAGGCCCGGATATGCAAAGCATTGACCTCTTTATCTTCCTGTTGCTCCACCGAGACTTCCTGTGCTGCCAGTAGCAATACTTCTCTGCCTAGGTCCAGGCTCCACATGTCACTCATCTCTAAGGCATCCTCTATCTGATCTTCATCCTAACCATCCTTCTTACCAGTCAGTTGACAGGAGCCATCTCATGCCTACTAAGTTGCTCCCCTTTTCACAGCCAGCCTGCAAGCCTGGCACACAAATATCACTTACTCACAAGCCCCCTAAGAGTCTCCTTGACTTCTAGTGCTCCTTTCTCCACCTTACACCATACCTCCAGCATCAGACTCACATCCTGAAATCTGCTTTCATCATCTCGCTGCTTAAGATCCTATAATGGCTCCCACTGTCTTCCAGCCACCACCTACTGAAGATGGGCCAGGTCTGCAGCAGGCTCTGACATGCATTATTTCATTCAATCTTTTAAGACACCTTCATCAGGACTGTGAAAATTATCTCCATATTTCAGATGAGGAAAGTGAGGTGGAGTGACTTATACAAAGTCCCTCAGAGGAATGGAGCTGAAACCAGGCCATCCATGACTCATTTGCCCCGCACAACATCCCTCCCAACTCCCTAACACACCCACTTCATCCTCTTCAAGCTGGGTCAGTACACTGGGGCATGTCATCAATGGCAATCTGGCTTTTTAATTGAATGTCACTCAGGTATAAGGAAAAGGGAGAAAATCCAAGATTTCCTTCCCTAGCCCTCATCTTCCTGCTTCAAGGGCACCTGCCAGGGACCCCAGACCTCAGGCAGTTATCTGAACAGGAAAACAGATGGAAATCACAGTTACCTTAGCTTCAGAGACCCATATCATCTCAGCCCAGGGTACATATTTTTAGATTTGTGATGCTGCCTTACTTGAATCTCTACCTTCTAGCCTAGTGGTCTTTTTAAAAAATATATTGAGTTTTTAATTTAAAAATTTTAAGTTTATATCCCACCTTTTGAAAAGGATCTGGGGTGATTTCTATTTCCTTTGAAACATGTGTCTTATTTTATTATCTCTAAAATATGGCAGTCTGGGCACTCAATGAAAGTGATATTAAAGAAAAAAAGAACTGACCAATAAGATTCACAATTTACTAACTGAAAAAAATGAAATACAAAATAATATCTCATTTTTTTCTGAGGAAAAAGGAAGGTAGGGAAAAAATGGGTGTACACACAGGGTGTCTTTGGGTAGCAGCATTATGGAATGGTTTTTATTCTCTTCTGGTATTAACTATATTTTATACAATGAGTATATATTACTTTCATAATAAGAAATAAAACAACATAAGCTGGGAAAAAGAATGAAAAGGTGGTGGGAAAGAGGCAAGAAAGACAGTAATTTGCCCTTAGGACTCACCCATAGTCCACGGATTGGGAGAACCAGCCAAGGACAGGGTGCCAGTGCGTCAGGTTGGATTTCTTCTGGGACACATACTTCTGACAGTAGCACAGCATCTGGGTGAGCAAACTCACAAACCCATCCGTCTCCTCCTCTAACACTCTGGGGCTGAGGGAACCCAAGTGTAGGAGATTGCCTACAAAGAGAGAAGGCTGAATGCCCTGGGCCCAGAGAGACACGCTTCATCACCTCCTAGCCCTGCTCTCTGCCTGGAGCTCAGGCAGCCATAGTTATGTGCAGGAAGAAATTCCATGTAGAGGGGCACCTGTTGGTGCTAGAAATACAGGGCTAAGGAAAAAGCTGACCTGGCTTCCAGTCTTGGCTCTGTCACAGACCAGCTGTGTGAAGCTCAACCCACCTCTCCAAACTGTTTTCTCATCTGTGAGATTGGAATACTGATCCCCACTCTCCATGTGAGGATTATATGAAGTAACATGTCAAAGGTCTGGTACACAGAGGTATGTGCTATTTAGCTGGTATGACATCTTAATATTACACTGAGATTTTAAAATCAAGGGTCAACATAAGAAAGGATCTTTTGAAGACCATCTGAATGTCCTGGAAAATTACTGTTATTCGATGTTCACTGAAGTTACATAATATGCCTTGTGTGAGGTCTTTTATCATAAACTCTCTTAAAATTTAGCCCCAAGAACCTTTTGCTATATAAAAGAGAATTAGGCAATAAGAATTATGTACCTCTGCTGTTTTCAAATGCTTCTATCCATAAACCCTTGCCATTACAATGAAAATGTAGTAAAACAAATGCTGCAGGCTCCACTCTGATCTAAGCCCCACCTAACGCCACCCTCCCTTTTCTCTTGAGATGTGAATTATCCAGGCAACTCATCATTTTCATGTTCCCTTGGATGCCAGGAAGCTAAGGGCTAAAATTTAACATTCATTTACAGTCACTCAACTAGTTTGCCAGGTTGATATATTTTCTATGTGATTTTCAATTTTACATTCTATTTTAACCACCTGATATGTCTTTTATTCTAAGTACTTTCTAAAATTACTAAAAACAGCTCGTGATCTCCAGAATGGTGAAAAGCAAAACACTTGGGCTTTCCCCGATGGCCATAACACAGAAAGATTCCAGCCACAGATACTCACCCATTAAACAAAGCGTATGGCATCCTTCTAAACTTTCACATACGTCACGACATCGATCTTTATCTCTTAAAAATGTGATGAATTTGCGAAGCATGTCATGAGATTCTAAAACAGCGAGGCGCTGCAAACAATTGCAGACTGTTAACGCAGAAGCTGACAGGAATAATTTCCCACTACAGCATGAAGCTGATTACCTACAGATCACCCCCTCGTAACCAATCATGCTACTGATCTCCAAGAAGAAAATGAACAAATATGAGAACCTGTTTCTTTGGGCTACTAACAAAAGTGTGTCTACATTGGCTACTGATTTAGAAGAAAAAATCAGGGTGAGAAGTGGAAATTAAAAAAAAAAAAAAGATTTTACTTTCTAATTTCTAAGAAGAAAGGTAAAAATGGAACTGGGGGTACTCACTTACCTCAGGGGTCACTGTGCTGAGATGAGTCACGAGAGCAGGCACAGACATGATGTGGATGAGGAATGGCCGAATCAGATTGTCTGAAAATTGTGCAGCAATCACAGGGCTAGACACAGACAGATCACTTTACTCAATAAGTTTGCATGTGAACCTGGAGCAAAAGAACAACCATACCAAAACCCCCATATCTCTTGAAATTATGCTTCACAGGACTTCTAGGAAAACTAAAGACAAAAAATGGAGAGATCCACTAGGGGAATGGTTGAGTCAATGATAGTACATTCATATGATGCAGCTATGAAAAATCACTTTTGAAGTTTTACTGACATGAGAGAATGCTGAAGCTATAATAAACTTTTTTAAAAAAAGCATTAAGAAACTATATATATGGGAGAGGAGGGAGGGGTTATTGAATGGGAGGGAGGAAAGGAGGGGCTTTGGAATGCTGTTGTTCTATTTTTCAATTGGGGTGGTGCTTATAAAGGTGTGTTTACTATATGATAACTTATCAATAACTCATGCTTCGATTAAGCAATTTACTTTAAATATACATACAGCTGACCCTTGAACAATGTGGGGGTTAGGGGCACCAACCCCCATTCTCCATGCAGTTGAAAATCTATATATAACTTTTGACTTCCCAAAAACTTAACTACAATCATTCATTGGAATCTGTGGGGACTGGTTTCAGGATACCCCTTGGATACCAAAATCCACACGTGCTAAAGTCTCTCATATAAAATATGTATGTGGAAAAATACATGTGCAAATTCCCAATAATAAACTGAAAACACATTGTTTTGGATCTGTTGTTGGTTGAATCTGCAAAGAAACCATTCTTATGTCGACCCTTGATTTTAAAATCTTAGCGTAATATTAATGGATATGGAGGGCCAACTGCATATTTATTGGAAAACAATCTGCATATTAACTGGACCGATGTAGTTCAAACTCTCATTGTTCAAGGGTCAAGTATATTATGATATTAGTGTTTAAATATGTTTATATAAACACATGAATACATATAATGAATAAAAAGACCAAGAAGACAGATAAAATGTTAACAATGTATTTCTGAGTTGTAGAATCATGAGATACATTTTTTCTGCCTGATAGTTTTCTATTTTATCCAGGTTTTCTAAAATAAGCATATATTACTTCCATAATCAGAAAAAGATCAACGTTATTAAATAAGATAATGACCACTACCTTAAACCATATACAAAAATAAACTCAAAATAGATCATTGACCTAAATGCTAGTCTTTTAACTAAAACTATAAAATACTTAGAAGAAAACACAGGAGAAAACACAGGCCATGCAGGAAAAAAAAAGATAATGAGAACTTGCAGGAGAAACATGATCACTTCTAGCTAATGTGCTCCAACAGCAATGAGCAGATATGTCACTAGTATTTAGACTATTAAAATTTATATAACAAACTTTTATTTTCAAGAGTACCATTTTGGACAAGAAAAATTTGAGGCTGACACACTCAAAGAATCAGTGCCTACATCAATCACCTGTCTAGAGGAGGCTGATCAAGTAAGGTAAATGCACTGAGTTGAGTTGGACAGAGAATTCTCTAAAACAGAATCAAGTTATTTTCTGCATGTTGGGAAGAGGTTTAAATCAGGACTATACAATTCTCTAGACAGAGGAGGAGTATACCACAAGAGAATGTCACTGAAATAGTGACTCACCACTTCCCACTTCCAAGGGGACCAACTGCATCAGTGTAGGGGCATGCGGGCAGATGCCTTCTCTGAAGGCTCTCACAGGAACACAAGGATTCTACTTCGAGCTATACTCCCACATAACTCAGTCTAACCAATCAAAACGAGGCATTGAAAGATGCAGAGTTGCCTTGCAGGCCTGTGTCAAAAGATCACATACTCTAAACACTGCTTCTTTCAATTTCTTATTATCTATTTCCCTAGCATGAGGTCATAAAAATCTTTCTTTAGTTGTTGCACTTAAGTACCCTCGGGTGACAAATACTACAAATGTATTGCTAATTGTACATTTAACAGTGCACACATCCATAGGCAGGACAAAAAGGTAAAAGGTTTAACGCATAATCCCTGCCAACAGAGAGCTCATCCTCCAACCAGGAAGCTGAAAGGTATTAAGGGAAAGACAGACACCAGGACTAGCATGTACAAGTACCTAGGTAAAAAAGGGTCCCACATAATAAATAGAACAGGACAACTTTGGGAAAGTTCCCATGTGTCATTAATTCAAGAAATATATACTGTTCTTAGAATACAAAAAGATGTTTTATATGTGAAGCAAGTATAAAGAATAAGGAGTAATGAGTGTGGGCTCTGGAGTCAGACAGCTTGGGTTTAATTCTTGGCCCTACCACACTCTGCTGTATGATCAAGGGCAAGTGGCTTAATTTTGCTGGGCCTTAGCTTCCTCATCTATAAAATGGAGAGATAACAGAATGTGATGAGGAGTCAATTAATGCATGTAGAAGTCTTCAAACAACATGCAGCCCATGAATGTTAGCTATTTGTATTATAAGATGTGGTGATTATGTCTAAATGCATCACTTATGATTTTATACACTTTTAATAGTATATTCATGATGACAAAGCCACTGAATATCTTGTTTTAAAAGGTCCTGGTCATGTTCAATTACATACAAATATTCAGAGGTGGTAGGGAAAGGTGTACTGTTTAAGAAAAAGACTTTAGAGCAGCCTGGCCTTAACAAGTGAATTAATAGATTCTGACATGTACAGAGAAAAAACTTAAAACAATGAATGTCATGTTCTTAAAGGAGAAGAAATGTGGTAGAATGATCAGATGCAACCCTCTTGGTAAATTACACTGTGAATCACAAACACATCAGAGCGGGGGAGGGGTACTGGAATGGAAAAAAGATTTGTGTCCTCAGGAGATGGGGGAAAAGACAGAACTGCTCCAGTGCCCCAGCCTGCTCCTCTGTGTATCACCCATTTCGTGTCTCTGACAGAGAAGACTGGGTGATGATACTGGAACAAGGTGCCCCAGAAAGTGACTCAGGAAAGGGAGATCCAGTAAACCTGCTACTAGGAAAATCTGTTCATATCTAGATGGTATGACTCATTAAATACACCTCTTGTAACTTCTCACAAAGTGTGAAATGAAGGCACAATAATTTACTAGATAGCTTGTGCTATTTTATAACTAATTACAGCATAACTGGTTGATCCTATTTCTCTGTTATGAGGGTCTGGCCTTTAGAATGCTGCTGTCTAATAGAGTAGCTACTGGCTACTGTAAAATGTGTCTCATCCAAATTCAGATATGCCATAAGTGTAAAAATACACATCAGTTTTTGAGGACAGTATGAAAAGTAAAATTATTTACTTAAAATAGATTATTTAAGAATATTATAAGCAAGCATTATACTGGTTTAAATAAATATTGTTAAACTTAATTTTCCCTTTCTTTTGACTTTTCCATTTGGTTCTTGTATTTCTACTGGACAATGCTGTTCTAGACCAGCCTTATCCAATAAAATTTTCTGTGACAACAGAAATATTCCATATTTGCAGTCCAACACAGTCTTCATTAGCCACATGTGGCCCCTGAGCACTTGAAATGTAGTTAATGCAACCAAGGAACTGAATTCTTAATTTTATGTAATTTTAACAAATTTCTATATAAACAGCTCTGTGTGGCTAGTAGTTAGTGGAAAGCACAGTATAGACCAGGGGTTGACAAACTGTGGCCCACAGGCCAAATTCTACCCACTGCCTAATTTTGTAAATAAAATTTTACTGGAACAAGGCCAGACTCATTTGTGTATGTACTGTCTACATCTGCTTTGCACTCCAGGGAAGTAGTATAGAAGTTGCATGGCCTAAAAAACTAAAAATATTAGCTAGCTAGTCCTTTACAGAAGTTTGCCAACCCATGCTCTAGAACATCAATTTCCATACTGGTGTCCCACAGAAAACAATTCCATGGGATATTAACAGACATGTTTTACCATGTAAACATTAGGCAAGGATAGTCCATGTTTAGATATGTTTGGGCCCATATCAGGATAAAAAAAAAACACAATGGTCCTGCTACTGCAGGACTTGCCTGAGCTTTCGGCAATCCGGTGCACTATGGATTAGCAGCAGGGGGCAGAGCAGGGAGCTTTACCAAGCTGTCTGACCATGGCCTTCCTTTCTTTCCCAACTTATTATCATCCTGGGGATTAAGATTTATCAAGTTATTAACAACTCCCCAAGTTACAGTTCCTCTCAACAGTTTGAATGTTCTGGACCCATTACCAAACACAGCCTTTTATATTTGGCAGTTTTCAGAACTGCAGATATAATTTCTATCAGAAAAAAATTAGCTTCTATGTACTGCATATCCCTTAACTGATGGCAAATACCACATCCTCTCTGGTCCTCCAAATTCTAACATTTTAAACTCATGTTCATAACACTATTCCATCTTTTTACCCTGTCCTTTGTTGGCTCTTCTCCAGCCCTTAAGTTCCCTTTATTTTATAAACTAAAAGCTCAAAAAGAGAAAGAATTTATTGGCTCCTGGCTGACTAAAAACAATTCATTTTGAATAGCTTTCCTCAAATCATGATGCAAAAATATTCAGGGGTACAGATGGAAGATAAGAAAAAGAACAGTCACAGATGTGTCCTTTTCACCAAGAACAATACTTCCTGTAATTTCTGAACAAGTAGGCAAGCCCATACCTAACATGATTAATGAGAGAAAAGCAAGAGGAGGAAGCCTTCGGAAGCATGCCAACACCCCAGTTATGGTTTCCTACTTACCGCAATGCTAGGGAAAAGGCTGCAGTTAAAGTGCCTTTAGATAGACAAGGCCGAGGTCTTGCCAGGCCACGGGTTAACAATATCTGAAAAGAACATTTTAACTGGTCAGGGAACTGGTCATGCCAACTTTGTATTCATCTGTATTTAAAAAAAAAAAGCATAAAAGTGAAATGAGTGCTTCACATAAAAAACTATATTGGAATATTCCTACAAAATGACAGGAGTTAGTTAAACAATGATGGGAGAGAAAAGCAATGAGTACAGAAGTTCATTATACTACTCCCTTTACATTACATGGTATGTTTAATTTTTTAAAATAATAGAAGTTTTTTAAAAAAACTACAGCTCATAAAAATATGACTTAAAATTTCATAAGCAGTTCTGAGACTCGCTGTCAAGTAGAAGCTTCCCCACTGTAATGACCTGTTGAAAATACCACCTTTGGCCATCATGGCACCTCACAGGGTTGTGAGGAGAAAATAAAGCCTAATCAGGAAAGAGCCTATTGCAGTGCCAGGCAGGAGGACTATATCATTTAACTTCTCAAACTCAAGAATTCCAAAGTTCTTTTAAACAGCAATTAGGCTTCTGACCGTTCCTTGGATGTACACTGTGAACAGAAGGTAGTTTGAGGACATAGAGCTATAAATATAATTACAGACACCAACCAAAAAGAACTTGAGGGAACAAACTCTGAGCTTCCTGGGTTTAAATTTCAAGAGACTGGATTACACCTATAGCCAAAAATATAGCACATTTAAGTGACATCCCGGTGCCACTGTCCTTACACAAATCACAAAGTGATCCAAGGTGCGGGGAGGAGGAGTGGGGGGAGAAGAGACCACTAACCACTGAACTCTTCTTGCAAACATTGTTTCTGTGAGGAGGGCACAAGATATTCCAAAACCAAACATGAAAATCTATGTTTAGATTTGGAGAATGAAGTCATACATTAGGGGATGGGGTCACAGACCTGTAGCACAGAATAAAATCCATGCTGGTTCAGATGTCCCATTATATTTGCACAGATATGGTTCATGGCTGGTCGAAGACTCTCACCTAAACAAAGAAAAGAAGTCTGAGGAAAAAAAATCTCCAGCTGTAATGTGAAGATAGGACAGAAGATCATGTCTCAGGTCCAAGGCCAAAGGAAACAAGATATTCTCTGGCTTGCCTTCCTATTTCCCTTAGGTCTGGTACCAGAGTGCAGGGAGATACTGCATATCCAGAATTCTATCTCTCCTGGAAGGCCCAGCTCAAGTGTCACCTCTTAGGTGATGAGTCCTATCATTCCTCTAGTCAGGAGTAACGTCCCTGGCCTCTGAGCTCCTAGAGCACTTTTTCTAATACCCTCAGAGGGCCTGGGATTTCCTAATCTGTGGCTGCCTCCTCTTTACACGAGGATACAAGCTCCCTGACAGAGCCTAGAACTCACCACATTTTAATTCTGCCCCCCGCTACCCACTCCATCTCCCTCCACAAGAGTCCAGGATGATGCCTTCAAATAAAGCTACCTTCCTGGCCTGAAGCAACTGCATATGCAGTTTCCTCTGCTTTCAGTTTGGCCCCTCTTCTCCACTCTTGGAACTCTAAGCCTCCTTCCATCTCTTAGCTCAGACCTTGCTTCTTCAGGAAGGCCTGATCTCCAGACAGAGAAAGTCAAGGTCATGCCCACCCCACTAAATACTCTCCATTGTTCTCTTCCTTCCAAGCACTTCTTACACTATGCTGGTGACTCCTCTTTAATGTCTGTCTCCCCCACCAGACTCTAAGTTCTATTGGGAAGGGCAGGCACACAGCAGTTCAGTTCACAGAGCCCCTCGAGGGCAGTGACCTTTTCCATATCTCCAGTGCCTACAGTGCCTGACAAGACTATTTGTTGAGTAGATGGATGAAGTGAATGCATGAAAAACATAAGGTTAAGTATAGTATTCATGGAAGGAAGTAGCATTATTATGCAAACTTTAGGGCCAAAATAGAATTATCTCCTGCTAAATTATTCACCGAATGAAATGATCACTTGGTGGCTGAGGTGCTGTGGGAGTTATAAAAAAATGAGATTAAGAGAAACTGTGCCTTGAAACAAATTCCAAGAAGAGAAAGAGGATAACACAAATATTGATCATATTCTGGACACTACAGTGCAGTCTGATGGGAGGTGCCAAGGGCACCTTCATTTGTATGGTCTCAAGGCCTTCCCTGAGGCTTGTGCTGGGAAAAATGCTTCTTAAAAAGGCACAAAGATCCCCAAGCTCTGCTACTTAAGAAAGCTTCTGAATCAAGTCCCACAGACCTTTTACCCAAAGAATTTTCCATGTTGAAGTGTCTGTGAAGGTCACAAGCATCGTGAGGTACAGTGTGATGAGTCTGGAGTCTTGTAAGATTTCAGGCTGAAAACAATGAGGATAATAAGATTAAGACATACACCCTCCAGTCTCAGTGAAACAACCATTTTATAACTTTCCTGAGTGCATTCAGGCTCAAATAAGTGAGTCAGGGTTATAATCAAGGCTCTATTTTTTTTTTCTTTTGGAGAATGACCACTTTAGGAGTTATATAACAGAGATTTTGGCATAATCATAATTGACCATGAAATCTGAACTACTCCTGGGAATGAAGAATTGAGTATTCTTAGAAACAAGATGACCAGTACTGCCTTGCTGGTGTTTTGTATGTATTTATGAATATCTGTATATATGTATGTACACTGGAGAAATAGCGGAAATGCAACTGAGCATAACAAGGACTCTGGGCTCTGACTTCTAGCTTTAACATTTACTAGCTAGGTGATGCTGAGCTCACATCTTAACCTCTCTGTGTCTCAGTTTCTTCATCTGTTTACTAGAGATAGTAATACTACTTTCTTCATAGGGTTGTTGTGAGGACTCAGTGGTTCATGTACATGAAGTACTAAGAACAGTACCTGGCACAAAGATAACTATGTAGTATTGGTTATTATTACAACCATGGTTATAATTCATTGTTTCAAGAGAGCAGGTTGGGGAAAAGGCCTGACTCATTTCTAGGCTCAGAGACCTTATAGCGTGTATACCTGGAAGGGATGCTGGAGACCATTTAGTTCAAACTCCTACACTCACAGAGAATAAAATAGGGAAGTGGCTTGTCCAAAGTCATATGGGAAATCGGAAGTAGAATCAGGACTAAATTCACATCTTCCTGGCTCTGGATCCAGTGTTCTTATCTCCTAAAGTGTACTTCTGCACATAAACTTAAAAAAGTTTTTTTTTCAAAATAGAAGAGCCTGTTCTTGAAATCTGTTGCAGATTTTACTCATGCATATCTGATGCCAACACAGAAAGTAGATAATAGAAGCTATGCCTGGCTGAAGTGAAGTTGAGAATGTGCCCATTTGGCCTTAAGATAGATATTTTAGTGGAACCCCAGGGCTTCAAGGAGCAAAGTAGGAAAACCACTGTTCTGTGCCATGATGCCTCATCTAGCAAGATGGGTGTAGCTTGCTGCCAGGTCAAAGCCAAGAGGGCCATTCACCAGTGCCTCCAGAGAGATGGCTGGGAATGGATCATTGGGAGCTCTGCTGACATTCACTCCATTGCTCAGCTGCTACCTGAGTCCTTATCTTACCAAGCCTCTGCCCCTGAAACTTCTTCCTCCCTATATGCAAAGTGGAAGTAACTGCTGTTTGCATCTACTCACACCTCTGCCCACCTTCTTATAACTCAAGGGTGGAGAGGGGACCAGCCTGGGCCAGTGGCATAGCCCATCCCTCTCACCACTATGACCAGTTAAGAGTTGATACCAGGATGCCATTGGGTCTTTGTGAGTGCTCTCAGATTTATGAACTGATGGGGGAAGCTCTCACTTTTCTCTTAGGTCAAGACAAGAGTAAGGATGTGAGGCAAGAACTGTTGGCTGCCATAATTACAGTAGGAGATAAAGTGACTTGAAAAGGCACTAGAGATTAGAGAAAAGAATGAGGAGGAGAATCTGGAAGCCCTTGGCTCTAGTCACCCTCAGCTGCCATGTTTTATAGAATGTAGTCTGTAAGAAAATATTCTTTCTTGCTTTCCTTGTATTACTAGCTATGCTCATATTTGGTTTCCATATTTATAAAAAGAGGCATGACTAGTATAATAACATAAACTATGAAGTATCCATTACATCAAAAGAATGGGAAGGAAGACAAAAGGTTCCCTGTCACTGAGATTATGGCAAGCACAAGTCAATGTTGAAAATACTGTAAATCAAAGAAGGGTTAATACTGATAACAATATCTAGCTCTATCTCCCATAGAACAGGGCTCTAATGACTCTTTATTAGACTCTGATAGATAGATATCCAAACATAACCAATGAGGGGATCATGAGGACTCTGAAAACATATACCACAGGTGCCCAAATGGAAAGGGTATATTTAGTTTTGTTGTTTTTTACCTTGAGCTGCCCAAGAAGCTCACAGCAATATCGCAGAATGTCCTTGATCTGTTTAATCCATAAGAGGGTGAGATCCTTAGAAAGAGCCAGAGACACATACCACACCTAAAAGCAAGAGAAAGAGAAAAAATGTAACGGGCAGTTACAGGGATAAAATTATATATGTTCTAACTACTGGAAGATCAATTACCTATGTCCAGTGTCAGATAAGGCAGTGAAGATGAATGGACACATAAGCAGCCAACAGGACTTATTATAACACTCAACCCAAAGAAAAAATAGCCTAGTAGAAAAATTTACCATCCTGAATAAGAGGCAAGAACAAAACATAGCTTCTTGGATAATAAAGAGGCTAAGGAAATCATCTGTACTTTATTAATGTCTTTTATCTATTACTTATTTGTGCATGTGTGTGAATTATACAACATTCAATGGGAACTTTCAAAGCCAAATAGATAGGCTTGGAACTCCCATTCCACTTACCTTGGGGTCATTCTCAGCATCCATGCTGCTCAGGATGCAGCAACACAACTTCTCAAATCTCTGCAAAGAGGTAGAATGGGGTTATAAATTCTCACAACTAAAGTATAAAGGAAAGAAACGAATGTTTGGTGGGCATTTGGCTCATATAGGTATTATGCTGGAAGACTAACATATGTAATCATTTTAAATACCTTCTGATAGATGTGGAAGCTAAGGATCAGAAAAGCTCACAAACTGGTGGCCCACAGGAGCCTTTCAGATGTTTTAGAAACTAGTAATCCGGACTGCGGTTCCTTTTGGAAAAAAACAAAACAAACCAAAACAAAACTCAATCTGGCAATAGGCTTGGATTCCTGTGGACTAGCAGCTGTCTCCTATATTATGCTCTCCTATTTGCCAATTTTAAGCATCATGGATACTGACTTTTGCCTCACAGACTATCGAATCATCACTTTTATCTTGGAAAAAAGGAAGAAAAGCAGAAGCTGGAAACCAGGTTACACTCTGGCAATATCAACCCTGAATCCACTCTTAAAAACAGTGTGGCCCTGGAGGCCTGTCCCACAATTGAGCTGCAGTTTCCTCCTCTGTAAACAGGGGTCAGTCACCTCACCAACCCTGCCCATCATCTCCATCATCTCCATGACTCTGTGTTCACTGCCAGTATACTTCTCCCTCTCCTGCTGGGCTCTGAGCTCTCCCGGGCAAAGATCTTGGTCATCTTGTTTCATTCTGGGTTGCCAGTGCCTAGCAGAGGGTCTGACACAGTGTAAAGCTTAGCAATAACAAACACTTAACCTCTGATCACCCAGAGGCATTCCTCAATGGTACTGTTAGTACCATTACAGATAATTAGCTATTTCCTGATATTGTTTTTTAGGTTAATCATTCTAACCTCAAAGGTACAATAAGCATGTTTTGTTTGATTTGCAGGATTTAAAAAAAAATTCAAATTAATTTCCAATTTTCACAAATTAGAAAACTGAGCATTAAGATCTTCAGCATCTCTTTAAAAAATTAGAGTATCAGTCCACCAATGGCTGCAGCTGAGCAGAGGTCACCTCATTTGGATGGGCATGCCACAGACCTATCACTCCCTCTGATGTCCTTACCACTGCTGTCAGTTACCGTTCATTATGACTTGTATTATGTTCTGTCTCATAAATGGTTTATTTCACTCATTTACCTAATCTGCCTGGCGCCTGTATGCATCTGAGTCAAAGTATTTGTAATAGTTGATGTGAAAAGAAGTGTGAGGATGGCCAGAAACACTGGGCATAATCCCTACAAAACAGGTCCCAAGAAGACAAAAAGGCAGGAGGTAAGAGTAACAGAACCTATCTCAGAGAGTTGCTGTAAGAACAAAATGAGTTAATATTTATAAAATACTTACAAAAAGACCTGGCAGACAGTAAGTATGATGTATGTTTGCTATTATTTTACCTCATTATCCTCTTTAATTCTGAACAAGAACAGCAGTTTCCTGGCAATCTTAAAAACACAAAGTGCGCTTCTTTTACTGGATCCAGAGCCATCTACTTTAAAAAACTCATCGATCTCTCTCCTAGGGAGGAAAGAGTAAAAAAGACATTTTTAATTAGGAGCTCATAGCAGCCATAAGTTTTAAGAACTGTAAGAGACAACACCATTTTTTCTGGCTATTAATTGGGAACAAGAGAAAATGTGCTGAAGAGTTGTTGACACCCACCTGATTTCTCTCTGCAGTCGACTCCGACAGAGAAAACTCCGGACATGGGCCTGAATTCCAATGGCTGCCCGCTCACGCTCCTTCTGCACCAGCCTTTCCTCTCGAGCCTGACGGGCTCTATCAATGAACCAGGCTCTCGAGGTCTGAGAAACAGTGAACATGTTTGCAAACTTACACAAACCCTGCAAGGAAAACAGCAAGTAGCTGGTATAGATCATTACATGAAAAACACATACAGAAAGGGGCTCAAGAGCACAGGGTGGGCCGGGATGTGGGCGGCAGCAGAGAGCTTCTTGGGGCTCTCCAGCACCTTCCAACGTGCGAATAGCTCTCCTGGTACAAGTCCCAACTTCCTATCAACTCTTTTCATGCAACTCACAAAGACCAGCAATGCTTTTTACATTTTCTTAAGAGAAAGAGCACAGTGCCTAGCTCTAGGGTATGGGTTCTACAATTGTTTAATGAATGAACAAAGCATGACTCGATCCCAGCCATAATATAAACTAGGCAACCTAAATCAAAGGATGCCTAAATATTTGAATTTTCTGGAGCAGTTCATGATATTTGGGTGATTTATTATCATCATCATTTTATTCATTCACTCAAATATTTACTGGTACCTACCTGTACCCAGCACACAAAAAGCCCTTTTTTTAAAGGGTCATTTTAACACTAAAAAAGCCAAAGGTATAATTCCAGAATGCAAGACAATCTATTGAACTGAATATGTTTTAACTATATTTATGCATAATTTGTTCATCTGCCCTTATGTTTCCATCCTGCCAAGGACTGATGAAGACTTAAAAGCAGAGCTGCTCCTATCCACTGACTGCTACTTTTTGGATAGAGGCTCTAAATTATCATTACATTTTTATCTCAAACACCAGTATCTGTCTTTTCCCAAAGGGATGATTTGGCTAGCAGCCTACAGCAAACAGTACTGGTCCATGGAACCTCTCATTCTGAGATGATTTCTTTGGATGTTCGATAACTTTGTCATTCTATATAAAATATATAATCACTCCAGCTGACAAAAGCATTGAAACAAATTATTCATAAATCCAGACTTCTGGAAATCAATCTCTTTACTAGGTTACCTCACTCTAAGCAGTAGCCATATGAAAACATCATTAAGAATAAAAGGCTCATGCAAGGCTCCTCCCATGTTGATATATTGCCCTCATTTGCCCACTGTGGCCCCTCTTCAATACTGCTTCACATCTGTTAAACAAAGCTTTTCTAAAACATGGGTCTCTCATCAGTAATTCTCCAAACAAATTAACAAAGTCTGCCTGATGATAGGAGGAGGGTAAGAAGACTGGAAGGAAAAAGGTAGTAGTCTGCTGAATCACTCACTCTTTCTGCCCCCAGCAGTGGAAGTCTGGACCTCACCAGAGGACCTGCTCGTGCCGTAGAAATGCCAGGTATTCATTAGTGATCTTGCACAGGACTCATGGCAGAGGGCAGCTTCTCACTTCAGAGCAGCTTCTTTTCTGGCAAAAGCAAAAGAAAAGAATACACAGTTAGGGTTAAGTTTCATAGCTAGGGCATCTTCCTGAGTAAAAGTAATAAATACAGTGCCTCTGGTCTTTAAAAAAAAAAAAACAACACTGGGTTCTCTTTAGTTAATGTCTGGTCTAAATGTTAGACTTTAGCTTCCCAATACACATGATTTAAAGGAAAATGTTTGAAAATACAGTCGACCTCTGAACAACATGGGTTTGAACTGCATGGATTCACTTATACAGGCTTTTCTTCAATAAATACTGTAAATGTATTTTCTTCATTTGTTAACATTTTCTTTCCTCTAGCTTACTTTATATAAGAATACAGTATATAATATATATAACATAAAAAATATGTATTAACCAATTGTTTATGTTATCAATAAGGCTTCTAGTTAACAGTAGGCTATTAGTGGTTAAGTTTTTGGGGAATCAAAAGTTATACATGCCTTTTAACTGTGCAGGGGGGTTGGTGCCTCTAACTCTTACACTGTTCAAAGGTCAACTGTAATCCCAAAGAAATTACTGAATTAAAGATTTACATGCTTTATGATGGTAAGCAAGAAAAAACAGAATGTTAAAAAAGCCATTGAAAATGATATTTGACAGTTGTAATGATACTGGAAAATGTTTATCCCTAAGAAATGAAAAAAGAGCTGGCTGTGTACCAATATGATCCCAATTACATAATGAAAAAGAAAAATGCATGTGTACACACAGATACAACGCTGGGAAATAATGTCAACATGTTGTTTTGAGAGTGATATTGTGGGAAATTTTATAACTTTAACTGGTTTCTGCTTTCTAAATTTTCCACAGAAAACACATGGTGAGGCGGCATGGCACTGAGAAGCACCTGTGCTTTGGAGTCACACTGAGCTGGAGCCAGTCCCTAGCTTTGCCATGTACTATAGAGTGATGCCTCAGAGCCTTTGTCTTCCTGTTAATTGGCTCAGAGGCCACTCATGAGAACTAAATGAGATGATGCACATCAAGTACCTACTGAGGTGGCTGACAGAGGACAGTCAACAAGTCTGATGTATTATTTTTACAGACACAAGGATTTTAAAAGTCTTCAGCAGAGGTCCATATCTGTACAGTTACCAAGGTTCTTTGGGTAGAAAATAATACTGGGACCCTATATTCCTTACCCACTAGACTTTTTTCCTATCTCTGAGTGCATTAAGATTCACTAGTCCTGTCATTAGGGCTATGAACTCCTAGCCCTGTTTCAGTTGAGTAACAGCATCAACTTCCTGAGAGATGCAAAAGAGCTGGGCCCAAGCCACAATGACAATGATATGCTCATTCCTTAACACACAGTCATTTGTTTGTGGGAGAGGGGAAGAGAGAGCACAAGAAAAATAGGGAGCCTATTCCCAAAGGAAAAATAAGAGGCTGCATGCAAACTGTGACTAAGTACCTATAAGACTACATCAAGTCCTCAGTTAACATCATCCGCAGGTTCTTGGAACTGGGGCAAAGCGACATAATGAAACCAATTTACCATAAGTGTTACAAACAAGAGTTAAGTTCCTATAGCATCTCATCAATGTTATAATAAAATGACATTAAACAAAACATTATTCAAGGACCTACTGTATCTCAAAATTCTCACTTCTCCCAGGGGGCCTCTCAGGGTAAGTTCTCTTCCTTGAGATTACCATCCCCTCAACAATACTATATGTTGGTTTCTATTCACACCATACGACAGTCTATTCTTTGCAGTTTTTCTAATTCTTTCTTATTCACTTTCTCTACCTGTATTGTATTTAGTATGATTAATCAATAAAACAATTACATCATGAAGTATTTAAGTGCTTACTCTGCTAAATGCTGTGGGGAATCAAAGAAAAGGCTGTGTGTAAAAAAAAAAAAAAAAACCTTGGATCAGACAATGTAGTCCTTGGTTCTTTTTAGTTCTAATTCTACCTCATTTGACCAAACTATTTATCCTCTCTAGGCCTCAGTTTCCTTATCTGTAAATTGAAGATAATAACAGTAATGTACCTACCTCCTGGGGTTGTTAAAAGGATTAAATGAAACATTTGTCTTACTTATAAACCTCAATCTAGTCATCATGACACTGTAGCACTAAATGGGAAAATATTAATAAAGCTCAGCTGAAAGCAAATAGCATATACATGAGCTTTACTGTATTGTCCTTAAGAAGATTATAACCCAGTTGGGAAACAGCGATATAGGAAAAAAGAGGTTGGTGATAACCAAGATAATATAAAAAGCAAAAGGAAAACATGTTGCTTGAGTACACACTATGGGCCAAGTTCTTTCAAGTGATCACTAAAAGAACAGCAACCCTGTGAAATCATTTATTATCTCCCATAGCCCAGGTTAGACCATTAGTAAGGGTCAGAGCAAGATTTAATATGAAGGGATAGGACTCAGACTCTTATCTACTTCTACATTCCAAGACCTGCTCAAAAATCAGTCTTTTCTGGATAAGGCCAACTTCATGGAGAACTATGAAAGAACAAAAGAATCCAGAGTTTTGTTCAAAGGTGAAGCACCATAAATAATTGCTGACTGAGCCCCAAAGGATTCTTCCTATATGGTAAGAATAGATGGGCAGCCAGATTTAAAAACCATCACCAGTTAGGTATATGCTGTTACCAATCCCACCTTCACAGGGAGAAAGTGAAATGTAGAGAGGGGACATGACTTGTCAGAGGTTGCTAGGCTCCTAAATTTGAACTCAGCAATATTTATTTGGAAGTGAAAAACACAAGACTCAGACTTCTTCACTCACAGAACAGTGAAGAAAAGCTGAGAATGCAAGGCTGCGCGTGGGGCTAAGTTAGAGGTAAATTAAAAACAAGCTTATCTTTAACGACATCATTAACACCAGCTGCCTTTATTGACAGCTGGGTGTCAGGCACGGTACTAAAACTTGCACTATACAACACTCTCTGTGAAACGAGCTAATTACTCTATTTTACAGAGGAGAAAACTGAGGCTCAGGGAAGTGAGGAAACTCACCCAAGGTCACATAGCGAGAAAATAAGATTCAGAACTCTGGTTTTCGTTAATTCCTAAGACCTGGCGTCTTTCCTCGGCATCAACAGCACAAAAAATCTTTTCTACCTAGCATTAGACCCTTTTTAAAAGCCCAGAGATGGAAAGAGATGTAAAAGACTACAGAGAGACGCCCCCTGAAGCGCGAAAGCCAGCTGCTAGCCCCTGTCCCTCCGACCAGGTGGGGCAGGGACCCGGCCCCAGTGCCACCTCCCTTAAAGCCCCAGCACTACCACCTGGTGAAATCACGACCCTGTTCCCATTTGCTACCCGCATGCCCTAGACCGTTACCTGGTGGAAGCCCCCGCGCTCCGGGTCAGAGCCGCAGCTATCGTCGCCTTAGCCCAATACCCCTGAGTTGTGCCAGACCCGGAGCAGCAACCGAGGGCCGGCCGCCATCTTGCCCGGGGAGTCGTTCTCAGAAGTCCGCCGGGAAACAACCATCCAGTTCCGGCCAACGACAGTTCCGCAGAGCGTCTCTGCCTGAGAGCGACAACCTCCCTGCATCTTCCCCTCCTCTCTGGAAGCCGATAACGCGGAGTGGTCAGGACCGGGATAAATGCCTGACCCCAACCCTACTCAAAGAGGAGGCGCAACCCATTCCAGCTAGGCAGGTTGGAAGGAAGGTGGCCGAAGTCTAAAAGTACACCAAATTTTTTAGGAAGGCGCCCTCTGAGGGGCAGAAGTAGGGTACGGACAGCGGAAGTTCCCGCCCCGGCCCCGCCTCCACCCCTGGCTCACGCGAGCTGGGTGTTTCCTGCCTCTTTCAGTCCGGGTTTGGAGACTCCGGAGTCCTCCGACTTTTCATGGTAAGGAGGGCGGTGCCCGCTGACCAGTCTCTGGACCGCCGGGAGAGCGGGGCAGAGGCAGAGTAGAAGGGAAGGGACCGACAGGAGGGTGTACAGTAGGGGTTGTCGCGATAGGGGAGAGTCTGTTGGGGGATTGGATGGGGGCGAAACCGGGGGTCGGGAAAAGGCTTTGGGTGGAGAATTGGAGGGTCCATAGCTGTTGGGGATCCGGGAAAGGGCATTTGGGCTGGGGGTAGATATGTGAGTGGGTGGGCGTTGGGGTGAGAGTCTGAGTCTTGAGTGTTTGTTGGAAATGGGAATTGATAATTGTAAAGAGAACAAAGAGATGTCATTGAAGACGGACATTTGTGGTGGAAAATGAAGATTTGGGGTTGTGAAGGAGAATGAGTAGGTTATGAGAGGGCGGAGAGTTTTGGTTTTTGGAAGTTGTAACAGGAGTCGCTAGATTTCTAGGAAGTGGGGCAGTGGCTCCCAGGTGCATCCGAACACACCCGCGAGTGGAGATAATAGAGAAGGAGCCGGCATGCTTTGCGTGCTTCCAACTCTGGGCAGGGATGCCAGGAGCCTGAGGTCAGGGTACCTTCGCCAAGTAGTCCAGTGTCTTAACTGGCGCCTGGGTACCTATGTAGTCACTTCGGTTGAGGCTGGAGGTGACCACACCTAAGAAACTGGAGTGCGTCACATGCTGTCTCCCAGCTGTGGTAAGTTAATGCGTGCTTGAGATTTTTGAAGGGTCTTTCCCTTGAATAGCTGTTTGTCCCAGGGGAGACTGAGCGAAGTTCAGCCTGGACTTGTTTGCCCATGTTTCTTCCCTGGAAAGTGCCGTCTTTAGGGAAGATCAGTCCCAAGGACACTGCTGAAGAAAAAATGAGTCAACCTGTGTCTGATTTGGGTCTGCTCCATTTTATGTGAAATAAATACCACTTGAGAAGAAAGCACAAACCCGTGGTTCTCAAACTGTGGTCCCCAGACCAGCAGCATCAGCTGAACTTATTACAAACGAACAAATTTTCAAGCCTACCACAGACTACTGAATCAGTTTGGGGTGTGGCCCAGGAATCTGTTTTAAGCCCTGCAGGAGATTGGAGCAATGATTTCTTGATTTGGGCTATGTAATGAAAAGGTCATACGAGTGGGAGTCAGAGGACCCTAATAGTTCGGATTCTTAATTTTTTCCCCTAAAAAATGGGATTGATGACAACATTTGTTTCATTAGGCTTTCAAGAGAAGTACATAGTTTGTGTGCTAACCAAGGAGAAGAATGTAATTGGACAGAACACCTGGACATACTAGCTGTCCTGTGGGTTTGGGATGCAAAGTAATGCTACATCTATGCGGCTGATTGAATTTAGTTTGGTTGAAATGGAATGGCAGACTTTTTTGAGTTGTAGAAATGCCCACAGTTTGGGGAAGTTTTATAGCTAGTCTCAAGGCAGCGACTCTTAGATCTGGCTGGTTTAAGAAACATCCCAGCTTTGTGGGCACATTAGAATCACCTGAAGAGCTTTTAAACTCTAGTTTCTGAGCTGCCTTCTCTTCTCCAAATTTGATTACTTGTTCTGGGGTGAAGCCTATTTTTTAGTACTTTTTAAGCACAGCCAACGGATTCTAGTACAGTCAGGGCTGGGAATCTGTGGTCTTAAGGAAAGCTTGAGGGGCAGAAGAGAAACTACACTGAACAGCAGATGTGTGGTACTTTAGCATTCATTCTCTGGGGGTTATTATGAAGATTATGGCTTTAACTTCATTTTGCAAGTTTGGAAACTTTGAGACTCTGTTAAATTACTTCTCTGAACATCACACAAGAAATAGTGGAATTTAACTGCAGTCCGATTTGCCAAACTCTCAAACTTTTCACACACATATTTCCCCTAACACACACACAGGGGAGACAGTTCTACAGAATTGTATAGAAAACATTTCGGGGTGAGTGATTTGGTGCTTTTTTTTTTTTCCCTATTGTACTTGCTTGGGTCTACTTTCAAGTTTTCCCCATTTGTTTCACTTTTATTTTTTAAGCATACATACAGTTGCTTCCTGTCTGTGGCTCTGAAGCTGTGAAGTAGGGGCTTGCTCTTGTTTATGATGCTTTGGTTTGTTTTTAATCTGTGGTCAGGAATTCACTAGGCTAATAGAGCAAGAGATCGGGAACCTTCTCCAAGACCATGAAGTTAATTAACCTAATTAAGGCATGAGAACTTTTTAGAACAGTGTATTGCAATCCTGGCTGCACACTAGAATTACCTGGAGGAATTTTTAAAAATTCTCTTGCCCCTGCCATACCCCAGACCAATTCCATAAAAATTTTCATGGGTAGGATTCAGGATCAGTGTTATTTTAAGCTCTCCAAGGGATTCCAATGTGCAGCCAAGTAGAGGGTCACTGTTTAGAATCAGCAACAGCATTCTCAGGAGATGAAAAGAATGATGCCTTGACTTATCCATCTAACTGGAATAAACTTTTGATTGAATGGAATTCAGTACCTACAGTATTAATTACTTCTGTTTTTCTTTTTTAAACCAATTTTGCTCTCTCTTGCCTCACCTCTTCAACCTCATTAAAAATGAAAACAAACCTTTGAAACAAGTTAAAAAACAGGATCCCAGTATCGATGGCTGGAGTATCCAAAGTAGAGGGGTTTGCTGTGAGAGACTTATTGTCTTCTGCTTTGTGTCCTCAGCTCACTGTAACTTGGGCTCTGGGACATAAACACAGCCAGAACCTTCTTTCCAAGGACCTCTCCTAGTTTTGAGGCAACTAACCTTTGGAGGAGTGGGCTCCGGAAAGGTTCAGAGCTTTCTTTGTCTATTCTGGAGTCTTCGGCTAGATCAAGATGGTTTCTGCCTTTATCACTTAGTAATTTAGTCAGATGCCAGTAGAGCTGGAACTGGTCTCCAAAGAGGAGAAGATAATTTGAGATTTTAAGAGCATTTTTAAGAGCACCTCAAATAGTCATTGTTTAAGTGTTTTGTGTTTGAGTGTTTGCTCTGTGCTGAGTGCTCTTGGGCATCCCTCACAATAGTCTTAGGAGGGAGGCACCTCTGCTGTCCCCATTTGATAGACCGGACTAGACTAAGATGACTCAACCAGGCTCCCACAGCTGGTAAATGACAAGGCTTAAATTCAGGTTTGACTCTAGACCAAAGCTCAGAGCCACACATTGCCTCCTGTCTTTTTTTCAAAGTTATTTTGTACTTTCTAAAGAATGGGTAGGGTCATCCTTGCTCAATTTTTGTGATAACTCTTTGTATACTAAGCATGATCATTGATAAAATCATGGTCTTGAGACCAGGCAGGACTTGCCCATGTCCTTCACTTGATCTATCACCAAGCCACTTCCATCATTAACTCACTTTAGAAAGTGCCTGAAGTGTGGGCCATGGTATCCAAACCCGCAAAATGGAGATCACAATAGCAGTCTTCCCGATACCAATGAAAACAGTGGTATCTTGTAGGAGGGGAGAGTGGGAAAGGGGCATGGTAAGGCTGGCTTCTGGAGCCACAGAAATGTTCTCCCGCTTGATGGAATGAGGGCTACACAGATGCATCTGTTGACCAAAACTCATCAGACTGTACACTTAAAATATATTTCGTTGTATGCAAACAATCTTTAAAAAGGTAATAGAGACCAAAAAAAGTACATAAAGTATACCTAATGACTTTTTGTCTGTTTCATGGTAGGTGCCTTATAAAATGCTAGACTGTTTCTCCAAATGTATTTATTTTTACATAAATTAATCTGAAAAGGGTAGTTAAAAAAGTATTTCCATTTTGGACCAAATTTTCTTAACTAACTTCCCGCCCCCTCCCCCGCAAAAAACACCTTTACAACTTGTAAGCCTCCCCACCACCACCACCACCACCAAGTTTTCAAAGTTTTTAGAAACTCTTTATTCCCGTAAGCTACTTTTGTCATCCTATGAACAAAGAGTTTTTTTGTTTGTTTGTTTTGTGTTTTTTTTGGTGGGGGGGAGGATGGTTAGTGTCTGGTCTCTGGGGACTGATTTCAAAAGAAAGCTAGACAGGAGAGGTCACCACTTCCTCTTGGCCTCTTTTATGTTTGATGTCGAGCCACAGAGACCCCAGGTAAGCTAAGCCTGAGCTTTTGAAAGTTTACTTTCTTTTTATGTTTCTACTGAATGAAGTAGAAAGTTTCTTGAGGAAACACTTGTCTTTCCAGCAGGCCATTTTTTTCTGTGTCACTCTGCAAGGCTCTGATGTGAGTTTCCCACTGGATGATTTCCAGGCCACTCTTTTGGAGGACAGAGGTCAAGAGGGTTGGCCATTGCCTCTGCTCTTCCAATTGAAGGCAGGTCGCCACCCATTAATCCCTTATTCCATTGAAAAAGATAACATTTGTGTTTTAACAGTTATAAAAGTAAGACATGTTTATTGTGGGAGATCTAGAAAAGAGAAAGGCATAAAGAATTTAAAAAACAGTTTTTTAGTATGAGGGTATAGTTTTTTGAAGTTTTGTTCTTTCAGTGCCCTCCAGCCAAAACCACCAGGAGTATATCTGTAGTCAAAGTTGTGTTTGTTTCCTTGATGCATTGAAGGAGAACTGGGGGTGCATCTCAGAGTATTTGGGCTTGCCTCATGTGCTTTGGGGGAGGATTCAAGAACTGGGGCTTTGCTCTGCATTGGACGCTCTAAGGAAGCAGGACTGATTCTGTGATTGGATCTCAGTAATTCCTATTTTGAAGATGGGAAGAATGGAATGGGGCTAAAACTCATGTTGGTAAAGAAGCAGCAGTGACTTATATTAGCCAGGACAAGGGGATGTTTGGTCATTTTGGTGTTTTGGACAATGTTTCTGTTTTTGTCTGTGTTCAGACAGTTATGGAGTGGTCTCGTGTCTTTGATCCATCAGTCACAGAGTGGCCTTGTCTGATAGTGATGTGCTTTGAAATCGTCCATGTTCATTGAGAATACCAAGGCCCAGATGTGGTTGCCAGGCCAGGTCCTGGCTATCAGGCTGCTTTTTTCGGTGCTGTGCCCAAGATTCAGTGAAGATTCTTGGACATCTCCAGTTACATAATTCTGCCTATTTATTCAAGAAATGTTTTGATACACATGTGCCAGGTACCAGTTTCCTTTCCTGCATAAATCAGGACATTATGTCCATTTCTCTGATGTGTACATGAGAGCTGGCAGTGCCATTATGGAGACTGTCATCAGATCTTGCTCTTGGGCAGCACTAGTACAGAAAGTCTAATTTTGCAATACCTTACTTCCAAGAGTTTTTACGTCTGTTCTTTAGTTCTCAGAAACATGTTTTTTTTCTACAGGAAGTATTAGAAGTGGTAGTTGTGGTCCTACTTAAGTTCACAAAAACTTGTTTCATCTATAATTCAGCTGAAAAGTAGCACTTTTAGCTGTTCTTTAGTACCTGACAAAAAGGAAACAGACCTGGGCAGTGCATTAGGCTGCTTTAGGATATAGCCAGGACATTCGTTTATACCAGTAGGAGGCATAGTGGAAGTTCCCATAAACAAGCGTTACTGGCAAACTTATACTCACAAAGTCAACAGGCGAAATCTGTGTACAAGGCTGTCTGGGTGGAGCTTGGGGCAGATTGGGGATTATGTGTCTCTCCCCAGAGGGCAGCCAATACCCCAACTCCCACCAGTCGTTGCCCTACTGGCCAGGTTGGCCACTGATTTGAAGAGAAGGCAGAAATCCAGAGTTTTCTGTGAACTCTTCTGAGTTGTCAATGTTGGGAGTAAAATTTGTTTTAAATGCAGTATATGCTCGGACAAAGGAAAATACATCTGGAGGCCAGAATTAGCCCAGTGGCCAAAGGAGGTGAACCAGGCCTGGTACCATGACCCTGGTTACCCTTTTGTCTTCTCTACTTGCAGGAAGAGATGTCAGGAGAAAGTGTGGTGAGCTCAGCGGTGCCAGCGGCTGCTACCCGCACCACCTCCTTCAAGGGCACGAGCCCCAGCTCCAAGTATGTGAAGCTGAATGTGGGTGGCGCCCTCTACTACACCACCATGCAGACACTGACCAAGCAGGACACCATGCTGAAAGCCATGTTCAGTGGGCGCATGGAAGTACTCACCGACAGTGAAGGTAAGCCCACCCTCCAGGCACTGCGCACATGCTTCTGATTCAGAAGACCAACATGAAATGCTCAGTGGTCCACACAGCTATAGATTTCTGGTTGAGCTCAATGTTATGTGCAAGGAACCTTGAGAGAGTAACAGGGAGATTAGATATAGTCTGAGGGGTGTGGTCAAGGAGAGCTTAAAGGAAGGAAATGACATTTAAGCTAGACCTGAAGATGAGTAGGAGTCAGTTAGACAGGGAGGTACTCACAGTCTTGACTTAGTTGTTGCTTTGCCTTGTGACCTTGAGAAAGTAACTTCCCCATTCCAGGCCTCAGTTCTGTAAAATCTAGGCTGGACTGGCTACCGTGGTTGGTTCCTTTCCTGTTCTTGAGGCAATGATTCTGTGACTTCAGAATGAAACTAGAATGTGAGTCATAAGCATTTTCTCTGGACATTTGTGCTCCTCGAATGGGGTCCTGACAAAGACCCACAGACCTGGATTTTGAGTCCCACCTCCCCACTTAGTAGCTGGTGATCCTAATCAAGTTGTTTAACCTGTTGCTGTCTCATTTCCCCCATTCAGTGAAATAGGGACAGTGATACCCACTTCGTGGGGCTTGTTGACACATGGTAAATATTTAGCATATGTATATTCAGTGCATTTCTTTTTCTTTTTCCATGGAAAGTCACATTAGTAAAAGTCAAAGAACTGTTTAAAGTCATCTTACTGTCACTACTTCCTCCCCACCTGGAACAAAGAGCACCTGACAAGGGGGAACACCCTTACCTGGCTGGGTTTACAGGGCAGGTCACATGAGGGTTTGAAATGGCCTTGTCCTTCATTCCTTGGCCTGAGATTGCCTAGGACCAGGCTAGACCATGGCCTGACTTGACCTTTCTGAGTCTGGCCACTGTGCTAATTCCCCTACCTTTCTAGGGACAGTGGCTCCTGAGATTGTTGGTAAGTTCTGACACAGGTGGGATTGGGGGCCCTAAGCCTGGTGTGCACAATACATTCTCCAATTCTAAGATGGCCAAAGCTTGGGCTGCTACTACTTGGGGTATTTCCCTCTGTGTCCTGGAGAAGGCTGGACTGCAGGGCTGCAACTCCACTTATCTGGGCTTTCTGTGAACTCAGCTTTCCAGAACTGCCTTCTGTGTCTTACTCAGAAAAAAAAAACAAAAAACAAAACAAAAAAAACAAGCATTTTATGAGTAGGAGAATCCCCTTTGCTGTGCCACACCTAGCATCGCTCAGAGTAATAGCAAGACAATAGCACCCCAGCTGGAGAGGGAAACAGACCTTATCTGAGATCCCAGGATTGTTGTGGCTTTTTTTTCCACCCTGAGTCCTGGTGGGCCTCAGGAAAAGTGCTAAGTCTTCAAAAGCAAAGAGGGAACCTCATCTCCTTGAAGCCCTTACCTTGGTGGCCTGATGCTTGTTGCAAAAGAGACAGAGTCCTCAAGCTCCCCCATCTCTCAACTGGGGTGCAGATAGAAGTGGTACCAGGGAGCCTGCTGAGGCTTCTAAACAGCTGCTGGAGGGAGTCCTTTCCCCGGGCTTCGTGGAAAACCCAGCATCTCTCAGGAGGCAGTGCTGTCTTTGATGTTTCAAACCTCAGCTGTTTTCATTTTATTAGCTCTTTAGTCCTCTTCATGTCATTATGACAAGCTCATAATACAACATTTTATGGTTGTTATTTCATTTACACCTCACTTTAACCCTTTGAGGGGTGGGTATTGTATTGTTGTTACAGTTTAATAAATGAGAAATCCACGTCGCATGTGAAATGCTTGTTCAAAAGATGCTGAGCCCAGGACTTACTGGCGCTTACTATCTGCTGTCCGTGGTTTATTATGGGCCCAGCCTCCAGGCCAGGTCTCCTGAGTGTGGCAACCTTAGGATTCAACCACTGGCTTAGTGCTGAAACCTTTTGGGGGCTCTGAGAGGGCCTGGACTATCAGACTGGGTGTCTGGTCTTCTAGCCAGTGCTATATCAGAACAATCCTGGTAAGTATACTGCACAACTTGACCCCTGGCCTAAATGTTGCTTCAAGTGCACCCTTAGGTATACAAATTGGGAAAATTTCCTGCATCTCACAGCTTCCGTGTCAGCTGCAGTAAAGTTTGCCACAGAGAGGCCAGAACGCTAAGTGTAACTCAACCAGGCAAGTGAATCCAGCAGTAGAGGCTGGAAAAAGAGCAGAGTCCCTGAAGGCACAGAACAGTGTATGAATTCTGTTAGAAATCTCTAAAGGGCACTTGAGAAACTGGTTGTTTCAGGGGAGGGGACTAGGGTCATGGGTGGTTGGCAGACTCTGTTCTCCATGCTCTTCTGCCTGAGTTTTGTACCATGTGCATGTAATTCCTAAACAGAAAAGAATATAGGTGTTGGCGTAAGATGGGCCTGGGTTTGAATCCTGATCTGTTGTTACATGGCAACAATCACAGCTAACATTTATGGAGCAATTTCTGTGTATTTGGCATTGTGGTAATTTAGACTCATTTGCTCTTTACTGGTAATATGACAATGGGTGAGTGACATTTTCTCTGAGTCTGTTTCCTCCTTTCTAGATGGGGAATGGTAATGCTTTTCAGGGTTGTTAAGGGTATTAAATGAGGCCGTTAGCACTTGATAAGAGTGCCTCACACTTTGGGAGACTCAATAAGTGGGAGCTGTTCATTGTGGCTTTAGTCCTGCCTAGTGTGGAGGTGGAGGGCAGAGCACTGTGAAGAGCTGCAGAGGCGCAGTTCTTAGCAGTCTGTAGGGGAGAAGTGGTCACCTTAACCTTGAGGCATGATGAGTGTACTGCAGTTCCATGGTTCTGTCTTAGAGGTGGCTTTTCTGAGAAGCTGAAGACACTGGCAGTGAGCAGGCCTTTGCCAGACTCCTTTCCAAAAAGATTCAGTTTTTACAGTGCTAGTATTTTTACCCAAGCCCTTGTCAACATCGCCATTGTCCCAGGGCTTTATGTGGCATCTTTCTGAATAAGAGTTCTGTCTAGCTCTCACCTCTACCTGTGTCATCTCTGTACGGTACTCCCCCCAGGCGTGGGTTCTGGTCTCTTGTTAATGTTTTTGGGATGAGGGAGTATATAAACTAGATGAAAGAAGAGAGTTGTTTACCTTATCAGCGCACCTTCCCTAGAAAACCAGTGGGGAAAATCAGTAATATGGGGGAGAAACCATGGTACTTGGGGTTTCTCTGAGATCTCTAGGCTTCCTGCCTTATGTAAAATTCTGAACTACATTGAGAGCTTAAAATTGTGGATAATGTAACAAACTCCCCTGTGCCCCACTCAGACAAGGAATAAAATGTTACCTGGACTAATGGGGCCTCGCTATTTGCTGCTCTCCCTTCCAGAAGCAACCACTGGCCTGACTTTGTGGTCAGTGGGTGGATTTCAGCCTTGGCACAGTGAGTCACCCTCAGCTAAATCCTGACGCCTGAGTTTCACACTCCCTCACCCCCCACCTCCACAAGAGCCGGATGTACTTGGCAGAGTATGGTAGGGCTTTAGGACTTTAAGTGCTCTCCAGGCGATTCTAATGTGCAGCCAGGGTTGAGAACCACTGATATGGCTCTTTCCGTAAATTACTTTTGCTATAGCTATTGATGCCCCTAAACAATATATTGTTGGTGTGTTTTTAAACCTTATATAAATGGTATTATAGTGTTTGTAGCCTTTTTGTTTTTGTTTTGCTTAGCATTATGTTGGTGAAATCAAGCCTTGAATAAATAGCTGTAGTTCAAACAATTCCCTGCCCCAGAGTGTTCCATTCTAGGAATATACTGATGTTTTTGGATCCATATTCTGTTTATGGTTATTTAGATTGCTCCCAGTGTCCACATTAGGAATATTCTTGAACAGTCTCCGTGGCATGTGTGAGTTTCTCCAGGGCAGTGCTTCCCAGCCTTTGTCACATCATGGCACATCCAGAAAATCCTGTTTTTACTTTGGTAAATGAAAGGTTCTTGGACTCCCCAGACCCCACCCAGCTACCTCAGGGGCTGCAACATTAAGATCTTACCCACTATTGGGAGCTTTGTCCTAGAGTTTAATCCCAAAAGAGGAATTGGGGAATAGCATCTTTGACTTGATTAGATATTAGCAATTATGTCAATTTACACTCCACACAGAGGTCTGAATTTTTGCTAATACTGGGCACTATCAAAACTTTTATTTATTGCCAATTTGATGGTTGCGGTACGGTACTCTTTTGTTTTATTTAACATTTACTAATGTCTGGTGTGTTGAACATCTTATTGGTCCTTTGTGTTTCATTGTTTAGCTCCCTGAATGCATTTTTCTTACACATTTTTCCCCTTTCCCTTTTTGCTTTTTAGAAAGATGTATTCAGTATCCTATTTATGGTTTTATGTTATAAACATAAACAACATAATTTGACTTGTTTTTATGTTGTTTTTTTCCATTTCAGTCTCTGATCTACCTCAGTAGTATTCAGCCAGGATGATTTGAACTCCCAAGGGACATTTGACATTATCCGGAGATATTTCTGGCTGTCATAGATTGGTGGGAGTGCTGCTGGTATTTAGTGGGTACGAATCAGGGATGCTGCAAAATATCCTACAATGCACCATTCCTCCATTATAAAGAATTATCCATTCCAAAATGTCAGTAGGGCCAAGGCTAAGAAACCCTGCCTAGAGATTCTGATTGGGGATTGAAGCAGCTTCCTAGAAAATGAATTTGTAACAAGTATCTAAGGTGACTTATGATCAGGCAAGTTTGAGAACCACAAAAATAGAGTATAAATACCACAGTATGGATAGCAGACATCAGTGAAAGTTCTCTGAAGGAAGTAGGGGGAGGGAAAGGAGAGAGGAAGTACATGGTAAGTCTGGGAGAAGGTGAACCTAGCGGCCCAGTCCCCCTGACCCCAAGAGAAGCCACACAAACTCCCTCCTGGAGCTGGAACATGCTGCCTGTGACGGCTTGCTGCTGCTCTGTTCTTAAGCAGTGATGATAAAATGTGCAAAGGGCTCATCGTCAAAGATGTAATTTGAGTGCTGCCAATAGACCCAGCATTGTGCGATAAGCTTCCTGTACATTCTCACATCATACCTTTATGCCAGCTCTATGAGGCACTAGTTTTAGAAAAACTGCTGGACAAAAAGGTTAAGTGAAACACTAACGTCATCCAGCAAGTACGCAGAGCTGAGTTTCCAAAACAAGTTTATACTCTTAACCCTGTGCTGTGCTGTGTGTCTCAAACCATCCCAGAGTCTCTGGTCTGCACCCCACCTGTTAGCCTCTCCAGCCTTGTTGAATGGACTGCTGGACCCCAGGCTGCTCTGACTTGTACTAAATAAATAGCCTATGTGCTTGGGCAGCAGGAAAGATACCCTAAGAACAAACAACTGCTTGGCTTCCATTGCTTTTTATATACAAGGCTTTTGAGCTGTTTCAAAGGGATAGATTCCTGCTCTGAAAGCAACTAAAAAATTTCAGAGTCACAGTGCTAATTGAAACCTCATGGAGAGTGTACTGGCTCCATTGCCCTTATTTGTCCAAAGTATGATTCCTTTGCCACAAGCATTTCCTGACAGCATTCTTGAGCTGGAGCCCAGTGTCACGGTCCGCCCATTCGTTTATGGAAACTCCGGACAGTCACTTGGGTAATTGATTCAAGGGGCCCTTGTTCTTTCCGAGCAGCTGAGTTGTCCACACGTCAAAGGCAGAATGTGGATGTTTTCTTCCCAGAGAAGCTGGATTGAATTGGTTTTCTCGTCTCTTAAAGACTGAGGTTCTCCTTGTCTTTTCAATTCTGGTGAAAGGAGTTTTCCTAAGTTTTCTACTTCTTTGTGGTCCTGCCTCCCTAACTTTGGCAATGTCCCTGAAGTTCTGTGAGACTTCATTTGGGGAAATCACAGGGAAATGAGCCTCCCTCTAAAAGAACTGTTGGGAAGATAATAAGGTCAGTCTTTCCACATCTTGTCAGCTCATTGGAAAAAAAGCAGTAGATTCAGGGTAGCAGAGAGGTTACCAGCTGGTGGCCTGCAGGACCACTGCAGCCTACAGATATGTTTTGGTTGCCCTATGGTAGGTTAAAAAAATAGTTTACCATTCTTTAAAAATCAGGATATTTCACAGAGAAGTCTGAATTTTTGGCTTTGCTTGGAACATGAGAGGCTCCATAGCCATGGGCCCACGTTCCTGCCTGGCTACTCTTAGCCGGAGTGGGAAGAGACCGCCCTCCTTCCCCAGGTGTGGCAATTCTCCGCTTGCACTCATTTATCCCGCCTGCTCAAGGCACATGTAACCATCTGAGCTGTGTAGCAGATACTAAGTCCGTACTTCATTGTCTCAAATGTAGAAAAAAGCAATGGGATAATTAATGTACAGCAGTCACTGTCAGGGTATGTGTGATTTACCTCTTTCTTCCTCAAGACCAGGGTTTGTCTCCAGGCCACACATTTGCATTGCATCTGCCCTGACTGGGGATTATTCTCACTGTTCTCAGGAAACCATAGTGGTATAGAAGTACAAAGTGGAAGGCTCTAGAAAGACAAGACCAGACCAAAGGCCCAGGAACCATGGGGTGTGGAGTAGTTGCAAGAAGAGCATGGAAATAGCCTTGTTACCAACTCCTCTGGTGAATGTTGCAAAGACTACTAAGTGGTCCACTGAAACCATGAGAGAGCTCTTGGCAGCGCTGGATATGGGGGATGAGCGAGTGGAGGGAGGTAAACGGACTTGTGACTCTGGATGTGAAAAAGGTATATTCGCTGCTCTTGGCTTTCATTGGTCTCTGCTGCTGATCCACGACCTGGGGGTTGAGGAGGACATGGGGCAGGGCACAGTGGTGTTAGAGGTAGAAATGAGGGCCCCTTCTTCTGAACTGTGAGCAAAGGAAGCAGGAAAGTGGGGGCATAAGGTACTGATTCCTTTTTAAACCTCCTAACCACCTATGCATTGGTGTTTTCTCACCTCTAATATGGCACAGAAGACCTGATGCTGCCTGCTGGTCAGGAAGACCGGGACTTCAATATCGGTTTGGTTTCTTTCTAGTGCTTCCCATTATCTATCCAGATGTATTTGGTCTTTGTTTTATTCCTACTTCCCTTTTCCATACCATCTTCCCTGCCCAGTCTCCAATCCTATTTCCTCCACCAAATACCACTTCCAGGGACATTTGCATTTCAGTAGAGGAGTTTTGAAAACCCATCACATCTCTAGTGGTGGAATGCCAGCCAGTGCTAAGACTGGAGAGGACATTGAGAAGTGGAAGGGCCTGTCTTCCTGGCCCCACCCCCAAGCATTTTTCATGGTGCCTGGTTCTGGTTAGTAGTGGGCATTTTTAATAAAAACAAGTTCTATCTCCCCATGTTACACTTAACTGCTTGAGGGCAGAGTCTGTTTCCTTCACCATTTTATCTCTGATCATTGTCACTAGCTGTTAAGTGCATGTTTGGGGAGTTAAGAATGGAACTTCCTATGGTGGTGCTGGTGAGTGTTCAGGGAGTCATCCCCATGAGCTGAAGGTCACACTCTGTAGGAGTGAGCCTTCTGCTTCCTTAGAAATGGCTCTGTTATTTGTGAGTCTGAAAAAAGTCTTGTAGAAAGAGGGAGTCGATATTTTTACTCTAGAGGCCTTTCCCTAATGTTAGGGTCATTTGAATTCATTTTATCCAGGTATGTGGTCTAGGCCCCTCTCGGGGTGTCCTTATCTAAGGAGTTTTTGAAGGTACTTTAGAAGCATGCTTTTAGGCCTCGGAACCAGGCATACAAAAGAGCCTGAGACCAGATGAGCCCTGGGTGTGGTTGTCTCCAGCCAGTAGAGTCCGGATGCTGTAACAGAGCTGCCCCAGCAGGGCCTAGCCAGCCCTATGCGGTGGCTCTCTCTGTGGTTCTGCTCCTCCTGGGAGGTAGAGGGAGCCTGGAGACACCCCATTTCCTCTTATCGCCTTCCAAGAGAGGAGGGCCTGTGTACTAGCCCCTCCTGTCCTCCTTCCACTGCAGGCTGGATCCTCATTGACCGCTGTGGAAAGCACTTTGGTACAATACTCAACTACCTTCGTGATGGGGCGGTCCCCTTGCCTGAGAGCCGCCGGGAGATCGAGGAGCTGCTGGCAGAAGCCAAGTACTACCTGGTCCAGGGCCTAGTGGAAGAGTGCCAAGCAGCCCTACAAGTAGGCATCACCTTTTCTTTCCATGGAGGAGGAGGCCTCAGACCCACCTGCTTTCCTCATTCCCTACCCCCCTGCAAAGTGGGGGCAGCTCCTTCCTCACTGAGCTCTTGTGAGAGTTAATGAGTTAACCCTGAGGCTTCTTCCCTTTGGTCAGAGTGACCCCTAAGAGGCTTTTGTGTAATGCTTAGGCCACCTAACTGCTCTTTGGCTTATCTCATTCTCCGTGTGTATATTGCAGCCCTTAAGTACTGAGCCATGTGCCATGATACTTGATGTGTTTTCTGGATCCATCCTGGGTCTTATTCTCACCCCATACATTATCGTTGGAAGTCTAGCATAATGTCTGCAGATACAAATACCTCTCACTTCTTAGCTGGACCTAGGGCAGGAATATCAAGGGTCAGGTTTAGTGATAGCAAAATTTCTATAAAACCAACATGCTTCAAGACATAGCCAATGACCATTTATTTTAAACAAAGATCCAGCATGGCAGAGAATCAGTCCCTTTGAGTTTTCCCAGGAGTTGGATCTATATACGTGAGGCTTTTATTTGGGCCACCTCAAGCCACATGTCTCCCTGGCCCTGTACTGGAACAGTACCCGTAATGCCTGGCTCCTCAAGGAACTGTTTCCACATACCACCTCTACCCTAAGAATCTGTGAACTCATTGTAAATCTAAACAAATATAGCCTTTACTTTAGTATTTTTATTGTATTTTTATGTTTATTAAAGTAATACATGTATATCATTTAAGAAGTCACATAGCATCGCAAGGTTGGTGTCAAAAATACCACTATATACTCTCACCTCCCCATTCCTCACCCCCAGGCAGCCTCTTTTAATTCTTTCAGCAGTTCTTTTTACTTCCATATTTGTTATACAGCTATTTATTGACATTTCAGTTTTTAACATTATCTACTGGCATTAATATAGAAAATTTAAATGTAGCTCATACATAACCACACCCTGCCCCCCAACTACTACCAAACACACATACACATATTCCTTCTCCTGTTCTCCCAGTATAGGTTATCACAGTTTTGCTTAAATAGGTATTCAGAGTTTACATTGGGATGTCTGTATTGTTAACAGTTGAACCACAGAGTATATGACTATTTTGTCGTATAGCTTTTCAGTTTGCCAGACTTGGTGATTACATCATTGTTTTGTTTGCTTAGATTTCTATGTACATACCCCTAATTCAGCCCTAAATTCTTAGGTCAGTCTCCGTTCAGTCTTTTCAGACATATCAGTGAATCTGTGATGTATCTTTGTTTTGGAGGCATGCCCTCTGGGTTCCCTTTCTGTGGTTTCTGTTAGAGTCTGAGGTTAAACATTCAAGACTGACCTCCTCCCAGTTTCTATCACTTTTATCTTCTACTTTCTCATTTTTTTTCCAGTTTTTTCAAACCTATTGAATTTTTCACTTCTGCTATTATATTTCTAGTTCCCAAGAGCCTTTCCTTGTTTTCTGAGTGTTCTTTTTTATATAGCAAACTGATCTTGTTTCATAAGATGTATTATCTTCTCATGTCTGTCTAATAATACTAGTATTTGAAGCTTTCTTTCTGCAGTCTTCATCATCTGATTCCTTCTCTTACTTTTTCTCTTTATTTTGGTCTCATGTTTGAGAAGCTTTCCACATATAATCTGATGATCCTTGGCCTGTAGAAATTTAAGAGTAAGGCTCTGAAAAGCTGCCTGGATGGTCCTCATTGTCTAGTAGGCTTCAATAGTGGATGATAAGGGTGACTTTTTCAGTGGGATCTTACAATGACAGGTCTGTAAGTCTTTTTCTGGACAAGTCAGTTCCCCATGTAGAAATCCTTTACTCTCTTGCTGGGAGGTATAATCCTAACTGGTTGCCTTTTGGGATCTGAGTAGGGGAAGGAGCCTGTGAGGAGATGAGGGGGTGGCTTACCACTTAGTATATAGACAATTCATTTAATTCCCTTGTTTTCAGAATAGCAACGCAGCCCTGTCCTATACAAACCACTCCAGGAAAATGGACCTTTCTTCTGCCAGGACCTTTCTTCTGCCAGGCTGGGGAAGGGGATCCATCTGGGGTTGCATGGGTGCTTCTGCCAACTGGCAAGCAATCTTCAGTTCTTGCCCTGTGCCCACCAGCCTCCAGAGCTGCCCTTTGAAAATCTCCAATATTCTCTCCTATCTGCAGACTTAGGGTTCCAGCTTTCTCCTCCTCCTTGGTTATCACTTGTCTGTGACCCGCTCTCCAGCCTTGAATTTTTGATGTCTTTTGTTTGCTGACCTCACTTCTCTCATTCTTTTTCTCCTTATGGGATTATACTTTTTTTATTCTTCTATAATCATTGCCTATGGGGTTTTGGGAGCTTTGATGCAGTCATATTTCATCTACCATGTTTAGGGTTAAGTTTTGAGTGGTTCCCTAGGCTGTGGAAATGTGTCATCATTGTTAGTATTTACCAAGCACCTGGCATATAACAACAGCCCTGGCCAAAGAGCAGACTTACTAGGAAACTTGACTCCATCCTAATCACTGGTGGTAAAAATCTTCCATTCTTCCCACCTGTAACGGCCCATCTTCCCTTGCCAGAGTCTGTCTTTGCCCAGCAGACCAGCTTAAATAACCCAATATGGGGCAGGCTTTCTAGGCTGAAAGCATGTTTTGTTTCAGCAGAACAAAGATACTTATGAGCCTTTCTGCAAAGTTCCTGTTATCACCTCATCCAAAGAAGAACAGAAACTTATAGCAACTTCAAATAAGGTACGTTGGAGGCACCCTTGTGGCATTTCTTTTGCTAACAGAAATGATGGGGATTATCTAGTGAATGAGTTTTGAAATGAAAACGTGTAATCGCCTATGCAAGACCTGAGAAGGGGTTAAGAATGGGAACCTGTGGCTCATCCTGAGTTCCTCCTGCCACTGGGTCATGCAATCTCCCTCTTGAGCTCCACTCCAGCCAGCCGGCCATGCTTCTGCCTCCAGGCTCAGCCAGTGGTTCATTGCACCTGTACTCCAACTAACTCTCTCCTTTCTTTTCTAAAATAACCCACAGCCCGCTGTGAAGTTGCTGTACAACAGAAGTAACAACAAGTACTCATATACCAGGTAAGGCATCAGCCAGAAAAGACATCTGCACTTGCTAGGAAAGCCTCTGTTCACACCAGCCAGGCCCAACTCCTCTCATTGCCTTCAGATGAGGGTAGCCCTCTTGTACCTCAAGATAGGTGGGCAGAAAGGAAGACAGGTAGATGCTAGATAGGAGATGTAATTCACATATCCCACAAAATTCACTCTTTTGAAGTATATAATTTGGTTCTTTTTGGTATATTTACAGAGTTATGCAACTATTACTACTTAACCTAATTTTTGAACATTTTATCACCCTCAAAAGAAACCCTGTACCCATTAGCACTCACTCCTCATTTCCCTCCCACTACCTGCCCCCATCAGGCCTAGGCGACTCTTTTTCTTTCTGTCTCTAGATTTGTCTACTCTGGACACTTCATATAAATGGAATCATACAATATGTGGCCTTTTGTGACTGGCTTCTTTCACTTAGCATAATGTTTTCAGAGTGCATTCATGTTGTATGAATCAGAATTTTATCCTTTTTATGACAGAATAATATTCCTACTGTATGGCTAGGCTACATTTTATCCATTTACCATTTGTTGGACAATTAAGGTTGTTTTCACTTTTTGGCCATTAAAAATGCTACAGTGAACATTCATATACATGGTTCTGTGTAGACATAGGCTTTCACTTCTTTTGGATATATACCTAGGAATGGAGCCACTGGTTTGTATGTTAACCTAGGTTTGGTCATTTGAGGAACTGCCAAACGGTTTTCCAAGTGGTTGTGCCATTTTCCATTCCCACCCGCAATATATGCGGACTTCTAGAATGCCTTGTGGCCCTTGGAAACATTTGACTCTAGATCAGGAACTTGAGAGATATAAGGGGGTTCGATGAGGTTACCCAAGACCATAAACTGACCCAGAATAAAAAATCTTCCTTGGGTAGCACCATCTTGCCGCTCCTGTGGCTCGGGGCTCTCGTCCACATCCCCCACCTAATGCCCTCTGCCTGCAGGCCCCATGTTTTCAGCATCTCACCTCTGGCTATTGTAGAGCACAGCAGAGCAGCTATTCTAGCACACTGATTAGGAGTACAGGCTAAGCGTTTAGAGCTGGCTTTTTTGAGGCCTGGCTCTGCCATTTATTAGTTTTTGGCCTTGGGCAATTACCTCATTTCTCTGATCCTCACTTTCCTTCTTTGAGCAATGGGGACTGTGGTGCCTTCCTCATGGGATTACTGTAAGGTTGAAATGGGATAGTGGGGATAACAGGCCCAGCATGTGGAAACAGTCAGCCACTGGTGGCAGTTATTACCAGCTTGTGGTCACCTTATCGAATACTGAATATTCTCTTGCAGCAATTCTGACGACAATATGTTGAAAAACATTGAACTCTTTGATAAGCTCTCTCTGCGCTTTAACGGAAGGGTCCTATTCATAAAGGATGTCATTGGGGACGAAATCTGCTGCTGGTCCTTTTATGGTCAGGGCCGAAAGATTGCTGAAGTTTGTTGTACCTCCATCGTCTATGCCACTGAGAAGAAACAGACCAAGGTAAGGGCTTTGAGTGGACGGTTCCGAGTGGCTAGTCTGACATTTGTACTTGTAGAACTTCCTTTTCCACTTGAGCATAAGAAACTAAAAGAGGGAAAGGTTTTAAAAATGCTTTCCTTGACTTGTGATTTGCTCATTATTAAAATATTATATTTTGGTCTCTGGTAAGATCCAAATGTAGGTGTTGGAGTACCAAAATGGCATTTTCTTTCTGACGCTTAGCAAGTATAGACAGTTGCACAACATCTAAGTTTCTTTAACATAAATGTTGATTCAGACATATCTTTACACTCATGTGTATCCCACTGTTAGCATTTTCTTCTGTCTTCAGTGATCTGACACATCTGTGCCCTCCATACAACATCATGTCCACCAGCATGGCTCTGTCCCACCTTGATTATCAGAAGGAAAGTGCTACCTTTAAGATCTTGACCTTGGTTTTCTAGTCATGACCTACTGCTTAACAACTATCTGTCCTTCATTTACCCACTGACTTGGAGCGGCCCTCCACCCTCCTGGTGCCCACTCAGCATTCCTTAGCTCCCAGCTTATTGGCTTCCTTCCAAGTACATGACCCCTTGACTGTTCTGAGCTCTGTGAATCTATTATATCATCCTCTTCAAACCGGTAGAGTTGACCTCTCCCTTGATTTCTGTCGCTGTGCCATTCACAAAGCTAGATGATACCACAAAGTGCTGTTAAGAGATCTGGTCCACTGTTAATTGAACTTCATTCTCATTAGGTCTTCTGGTTGCCTGTCCTCCTTGGACTATGTGACTTGGTTTTCTTTACTTTTTTTTTTTTTTTTTTTTTACAATACGGTCTCATTTCCTTCTCAGCCTATCTAAGGGACCTCTGCAGGGATATGCAGTGAGGTCTGCTGCAGGTAGATTTTCATGCCTCTAGTCACCCTTGTACAAGTTTGTAGATCACCCACTCAGTAGCTTTAGGAGCACACAGTTCTGGCCTCAGAAGCAAAAGCAAATGAGAGAAAATCAAGTCACAAAGTAGAAACCAGAGTTGTTTTATTTTTCTTTAACTTAAACATAGTTTATTCATTAGTATTTACAATTTATCCTAAAAGATACATATTGTTTTAAGGTAGCCAAGAAGGGAAGAACACTGAGGTTCTTTTTTATTTCAAAGACAGCAGAGGTACCAGAATCATTCCCTTCTCTCACATTAGCAAAACACATGCCTCTTTATTCGTATGTACTTTTTTCCCCCCTTAGGGCTGTGAATTCCACCTTTAACTAGATTCACCATTTTGTCATAGTTACTTTTTTTTTTTAATAAACATAAATTGCCTCTGCCCTTGGCCATTAAAAGGATAATCATATTAAGCTTTAAATATTGACTTTACATTTTTTAGAGCTTAACAGGGAGCAAAGGATTTAGAGACCATGTGATCTGATCCCAACCATTTATCGATAAGAGGACAGGTTCCAGATTGAGCCAGTGCTTATGTTTGTGAATCTGGTTAGTGACAGGGCCAGCCGGGAGGCCAAGACCCTTTCCATGGCTCCTTTGCACGGCCATCCCCAAGGGCTTCTTCCCTTCTCCGGGGGCAGTATGTGTCTTTACCTTTCCAAAAAGTTGGTTTTGGAACCGACTGCTCCTACAGAAATAAGTTCCTTCATCTAGCCCAAACCTCTGGAAGCTGTGTTTGGAGCCAACATTCATGTTTTGTCGTTTCAAGTAACTTGTGTGGATGTTCTGGTTGGGTTTCTTGCATAATTGGTATCTTATCTTCCTCATTACAACATTCCAAGTGCTTTTCTAATCTTTTTAATCATTTAACTGTCTTTTCTAGTTAAGTTGAAAAAGGTATGGCTTGCTGAAATTAAAATGTAAGCAGAAGTTTAATACATGCATTGTCTATTTTGTTCTTAATTCTAACTCACTGAGGACTGAGTGATAATTAAGCACAGAATCTTGCCCTTTAATTGGTCTTTTTTGTTCTTTTGTTCAGATTGTCTCATTTCTAATGATCTGTCTTCAAGTTCACCGATTCTCCTTTGTCTTCTGCATTCTTTTATTGAGCCCTTCCAGTGAGTTGGTTTTTTTGTTTTGGTTATTGTTTTTCAGTTCTAAAATTTTCATTTAGTTCTTTATCTCCCTCCTGAAATTTCCTGTGTTTGCATTTGATTTACGAGCATTCACCCTTGCTGGAACATTGTTATAATAGCTGCTTCTAGGTCTTTGTAAGATAATTCCAATATTGCATGTCATCTTGGCTTTGGCATCTATTGATTATCTTTTCCCTCAGGAGTTGAGATTTTTCTGGTCCTTTATATGCTGAGAAATTTTGAATTGTATCCTGGACTTTTTTTTTTAATGTTATAGGACTCTAGGTCTCGTTTAAATCCTAAGGAGAACGTTGATATTTTTGTTTAGCACACAATCAACCCAGCTAGGTTCATGCCACAAGTTCCAACCAGCCTTCTGTGGGTTGTAGTTTCAGTGACATTTGAGTTTTCAAAGTCTTCAGATGTGGGTCACGCTATGGGTCAGTCTGTGTCTTGAGCAGCAGTCTGTCCAATTGCTCAGTTCTTAAAGTCTCTACATGCTGTTGAGGGTCAGGTCGGCAGAGGGGGCTAAGCCTGGAGTTCACGTACAACCTTAAGAAGCTGCTTTCCCAAGCTCCCCTCCTTCACAATCTCCTTGGTACTTTCTGCTTCCTTAGTGTTCTCCCTTTTTCAGCCATCTGGCCAGAAATCTGGGGCTTTAGTTACCCTGCTCTGCCACATACTTCCTGTGACTTTGCTTGTATCTGGAGGCAAGCAGCATGAAGATAGAGAAAAACAGTGGTAGGGATTTGCCCAACCCCGCTGAGACCACAGCCCTTCTAATAGGAAAGGAAAAGTCCCTCAGAGTAGTGGCTCCCGCAGGCTCTGGTCACTGCCATGAGATTGCTTAGGGGCTGGGATGCAAGACAATGGAGAAAAGAAGAAAGGAAAACAGGGAACTTGCCCCCACTCTCTAGGTTTTGGCCTCTGACCAGAAACCTCCTCCTGGAACTTTCTCTATCCTGCTATCCATTTCAGGTTGGTGGGCTACATTGAGCTCAGGCTGGGGGAAACTGCCAGGGGAAAACAGTAAATGCACTGTTTGATATTACTTCAGACTCTGGTCTTTCCCCCCAGTCTGCCAGTATTAATGTCACAGAGTCCTTAGGTAGCTGCTGTGTACACACACTCCTGGTTTTGTAGCCTCATGTGAAAGATGGGATAGAATGTGCTCACTCCGTTTCTCCCAAAACTGGAACCTCAGAATCTTGCCCTCAAAAGCAGAGTCTCTACTCTGTGAGTCAAGTGCCTGAGACCCACTTTTGTGGCACCCCTCTTTATGGCGCCTCAGCTCCAGAGGGGTACAAGCCAACACAGCACTTTACCAAGAAAGAGGGATCGTGTCCATTTAATGAGGGTCCCCAGCTGGTCCTTCAGAAAGAATGCCACTTTGCATACTGCTCTGAGGTGTGGAATACCTCATGTGCAAGGGGCTAGGTGAGTTCTGTTAGTAGCAACGTATAGGAAATGTCCAACAGCATGAGCTAGTTCATTGCATGGTCTAATTCTTTAAATCTCTGATGTGGAATGATCTCCAACTTAGAGAAAAGCAAAAGATACAGAAGAGTCTATGTGGTGGGCCACCTTTTGTTTTTGTTAATGTGTATAAATATTACATTATATACATATATTTATGGACATGGGGCCCTTTGGGGCGGGTAAAGTGAGCAGCATTGTCTTTAGGAAGGGAAACTAAGGGGCAGAGCAGGCAGATTTATTTCACCGTCTCCCTTTTGTCTCGTGACTTTAGCACTCTCTGTGTGTTGCTTATTAAAAATAACTACTTTGAAAATAATGGGGGTCTTAAATGGAATCCCAGGGGCCTAATTTAGCCCAATGGAAGTAGTGGGCGGTAGCAGAGTTGGTGGAGGGAGAGGTGTGATGCTAACTCGCCTGCTCTGTATTTTGTGGGGACACAGGTGGAGTTCCCTGAAGCCCGGATTTATGAGGAGACCCTGAATATTTTGCTGTATGAGGCCCAGGATGGTCGGGGACCTGACAATGCACTCCTGGAGGCCACAGGCGGGGCTGCCGGGCGCTCCCACCATCTGGATGAAGATGAGGAGCGAGAGCGGGAACGGATTGAGCGTGTGCGGCGGATCCACGTCAAGCGGCCTGACGACCGTGCCCACCTCCACCAGTGAGCAGGCAAGCGGACCCAAGCCTTCCTCCCGCCCTCCTCCCTGCTCTACACTCAGATCCTATGCAGCCTTCCGGGCACCTTCCACTTCCCCTGGAGTCTGGAGATGCTTTTGTAATAAGCCAGATGATTATTTTGATATTTCTCAACAAGGTGAATTGATTTCTAACCAGGTGAATGCACCCCTATTGTTGACAAGCTGTGCCCAAGGGCTCTACTTTCCATGAGGATCTGACAAGCCTTGGTACCAGGCTTGCTGGGTTCTTGAAGGAAAAGTATGAATGGGAATGATGTGTGCATGAGAACTTTTGTTTGCAGTATTTATTTTTGTGGATGTTGAATACCTGTTTGAGTTTCTTGGGTGGCATTCCTTTTGGGGTTCAGTTTGACACCTCTGAGAGGGATCCTGCAGCTGGTGGCCACCAAAGTGTCTTTGAGCTCCCTGTTTCATAACGCCAGCCAAGCACGCTGGCTCTGGTTCCTGGGCACTAGACTGGGCAGTTTCCAGGCATGGCTTTGCTAGAAGTCCATTCTGCAACAGGATTTCGCACTTAGAGCTTACTAGTAAATAACAGTATATATTTAATAGATGGGACCCAGTGTGCTTTGTACCTCTAAATTGTTCCTCATGTAGCTCTGGATGCCTAGTTGTGTTTAGGGGGCAAGCTGTAGTCACCTCAGCTGGTCTGTGGTCTGGTGTTTATTGGGTCCCCACATGCCTGGCTAAGGGCAGAACTGGCCTCAGTAATGAGTGCTCAGCTCTGTTCCTGGCTCCTTCCCTGACTCCTTCCCTGACTCCTGCCCCTTTCAGTTGCCCCCTTATTGACCCACTACATTCTAGGAAGGCCATCTGGCCTGGTTACAGGCGTGACTCCCAGAAGGATCTATTCCTTCCCCCTCGGCCTCCTTCCCTGTTAAGCTAGGCTTACTGCTGCAAGGAGATGCCCTGCCTTTTGCTTTGAAATTCAGTGTGGCCCCAGATGTCCTCCCAGCCTGGCATCCAGGCAGGACCTCCATTCACACCAGCATTCTCAGGGTGGCTTGCCTGCGTTAAGCACAGCTATCACCTGGAGATCCCTTTGGTGTCTTTGCCAGATTTTAACAGTGTGGAGTGGTCGTCAGTGATCAGTGAGAGGATGTTTTTCCTTTTGGACCACATTAGTGGCCGTGTTCATGTTTAAGGGACGTGTATGACTGTTGACGGGGATGTATGCATGTGGGGTGGTGGAGCCTGGCGCTCATGTGGGACAGACGTTCTCAGTTACCTACCTCTCAGTGTCCTCTGTGCTTGGTCAAGGGACAGAGGTGAGTTGTGACTAGACTAGGTAGAGTGGTTACAAGGTGATGTGAATGTAAGGTAATGGATGGGTTTTGTCTGCTTTTTAAGGGAAATGTTACAGTTTTATACCAAAGGTATTAACAGGGGCAGCTTTTGACACAATGTATTCCAAAAAACAGTTTATATTTTGAAATGGTTTTTACAGCTTCAACTTTGTACGTACTGCCCTAGTACTGCCCTAGTTGCGACTGTTGTGTCTTCATTTTCTAACCAGCAGCAAAGCCTATGGTAAATCTTTAAAACAATCATGACTGAACCTAAAGAGTATTGGGTAGATGCTTTTTAAATTACTGTGTGGGAAACTTTCATATTAGGCCATTTAGATTTTATTAAGTGTGAAGGAAAGACAGGGGCTTGAAAAATGTTTCGTAAATATTTTATACTGTTTGAGTTTTAACTCCAACCCTGCCATTTGGGTTGAACTTTTTTAGGAAGTTCAAGTGAATGTCAGTTCTGATGTTTTCTGTAGGAATGGAAAAGCCATCATATAAATTCTTTTTTTCCCCTCATGTTTACGTGAAGAATATGTTTGTAGAAGAATATGACTTGTTTGGACTTCTATACCTTCTGACCTAATGTTTTTGGCAATCTCTCATTTTTCCTTTAACTTTGTACTTGTAGCTTTGAGTTTTTGCTTCTCTGGGACATGAACAGGGCCATAAAACATTCCATGGTTAATGACACTGCAAGCTACATATAGCCATGAACTGACAAAGCATTGGCTGGTCCAGATCTGTTATCAAATACATTCTACAAGGAACTGATTTTCCTTATGCTATAGCACTAAAGGCAAGCAAAAGTCAATGTGTATACTTAAGAACCATCCAAGTAAAACAGTGGCCTAAGATTTGCTAAAGAGCAAAGTTTTACATTGTAATGTAAAACTTTGGTTTTTAAAAAGTGGAGCAACTTATCAAATAAGCCATGTGCCCAAGACAATTCCTGGCATAGCCTCTTCAGTTTCCCTCCTGCAGTGGCTTAGCAGGTTGGTCGCTGTGCAGATACCCAGTCCTCTGTTCAGGGGTGTCTGTACCTTACAGCAGTTATTCAGAACCCAAGTGTGAACCAGCCCTAAGCCCTGACCCTTAGAATATCTGCTCTTTATACATCTGTGTGTCACTAACCTTTGTTTCTTTGTGCTGTGGGGGGAAAATGCTATAAGCTTTAGAAGTATGTTGTACACGCATTTGTGGACATGTGTAAAATAAAAGTTATGTAATGCTTCTACTTAAATCTGTTTTCTGGGTTTTTTCAGAAACAGCACAGTCAAGCCACTGAACTAATGTGCAGTTTTCAGCAAAGAGAACAAGCAGAGATAGTACTTTCAACTTTATCACGTTAAAATTGTGCACAGTGGAAAAGATGAGTCATTTATCTGTAGTGCTTGAATTTAAACACTGAAAGGAAATCTTGGGCAGAAATGCTGCTGGGCTTCTGGAAAAAAAAAAAAACAGAACGAAGCAGCTGGTATTGCCACCTATTTACTATTGGGGAGGTAGGATGGGAAAGAGATTATGGCTCTCATTTTTCCTTTAACTTTGTACTTGTAGCTTTGAGTTTTTGCTTCTCTGGGACATGAACAGGGCCATAAAACATTCCATGGTTAATGACACTGCAAGCTACATATAGCCATGTAACATATAGTTACGGAACCTAAAGAGCCTATCAGAAATGTTAAGGAATTGGGCACATTTCTAAGTTTCATTTATTTAAAGCAAAATTCAAATTTTGCAGCTTTACGAAATTTCATTTACTTTCAGACCATATATAATACTTCATTGTGCCTCAGGCAGCTTAACAAAGATAGAGAATCTGTTGCCTATCTTATGACAGGATAAAATGCCCATCAACTGTCGGTCCTTTGGGGAACTTTAAAACTACCCCATTGGGTGACTTGAGATTGGCTCCCTGAAGAGAACATTTTAATTAGGTGCCACAGGGCACCTGAGAAGCTGGGATTGCACTCTGGCATAAGATGCCTCTCCATTTCTTAAGATGTGGTGATCCTACGGCTGCTGTAACCTTTCCTTGAAGTTGTAGCTAACTGGATGAATACTCACTTCCTGGGTACTTTCTTCAGTCAGACGTCATCTTCTGTCAGGATTTCATGCAGACAGACACCTGGGAGAGAGTCCACGCTTAGGTTTAGAGGCTTCTCACCTCACTCAGAAGGAAGCAGTTATCACCTCAGCTGACAGCATCATCCAGGTAGGTGTGGACGAGCTTCGAGAGGCCAGTCCCACCACCCATGAGAGAAGCCACATTTAGAGATGCACTCACTGAGGCCTGTTAGCATCTTTAGTCTGAGCCAGCCAGGAAGACAGGCTATGTGACTCCAAAAGAGAGATAGATAGTCTTCGGGGTGGAAGTTTGAAGAGCATGTAAACTGAAAAATCGCTTTATATTTTTCATTAAAAATCAAGCTTAAATATTTTAACTCATCCCTGAAGGAGTTGTGTTTAGGGCAATTATTTTATAAAAGGCACTTTTTGTACAACTTGCATCCACAAAACAATGTAGTTAAATGTATGTAAACTTAAATGCATAGGAGATACTATCCAGGTTGATAGATCATTTGTAATTAGTTTATATCAAGTAGTACTTGGTATATTATACAAAATGCATTTTAAAGATTCAGCCCTTCAGCTTTTAATGTCATTATCTGGCAAAACTGGATCAAAATAAGCTCTGCATACTACTTACCAGTAAAGGGCTGGTGGGATCAGCAGGGAGGGCAAAGCACTAAGACAGCTGTGGTCCCCAATCCTCTGCTCATCAGACCTTGGGTGTTTACATCCCAGAGCCCAGGCCACACCTCAGCCAATTACATCCCAGTGTCTGAGGTTGAAATACAAACACTGGAATTGTTTGAAGCTCACCAGGAGATTCTAGTGTGGCGTGTGAGAACTGCTGTGATGAAGTGTGAGGGCTTTTGCCATCCAGTGAAAAGTTGGGCTCCATCATGTAAAACTAAGAAGGACTTAATATCAGCATCTGGTTCACTGACAACTCAATGTGGCAAGTAAACAGGCTTTTTTCCCTTTTTCATTCAATTTTTAATATATACCTCTAGTATCAATTCCTTCCTGGTTTTCAGATGTAGAATCAGTGATAGATGAACTAGCTTATGATTCCAGTCACTCTATTGAAGGACTGAAATTGGTAGAATTTTAAGCTTTATTCTCTTCAAAACTGCTTACCTCCCTCTCCAAACACAGCCACTCACCACTGTTAACTGTCCATCTTTATCTTTATAGATGTGTTCTTCTGGTCCAGTGTTGAAAACTATTGTGCCTTCTTTTCCAGGACTAATATAAAACTGTAAACTTAAAATAGACAAAACAATGAATTACTGACATTTTTTTCCCCCTCAGCCTTTAGTCTGCAAAATAAATTTACTTAGGAAGTTTTACTAGTTTCAAGATAAAATTCCTCTTATCGTAGTTTTCTTGCATGTTTGAGTAATCAAAAGAAGAAAGCCATTTCCACAACTGGGAACCTTACCACATGTTTGTGTAGTTATTCTCAAACCAGTTGAGCACATTCAGTTCTTCAAGGGGCTATTTGAGGTCTGAATAGCCATTTATGTAAAAATCTGCATGCTGCAGTTCTCATTATGGGCAAGGTCTTCCCTCAGAGGTACAGCAAACAAACACCACTTTCCAAGCCACCCAGCTCTCCCTAGTCCATGTAGGAAGTTGCTCATTAGATTATAAAGATTGGAGCCTGCTTTCAGGGGCCCTGGGAGCACAGTGCCAAGGTGTTCTGCCTGATTCCATCTGAGAACTAATAAGCATGGCCTTAGGAAATCTTGCACTGTCCATGACCAGCTAGCTATGTGACATTCGATGCCCTGGTTAACCACCTTATACCTGTGAAATGGAAAAGGTGGTATTTCAGAGTTGTTGAGAGAATTGAATTGAATAAGTACTCCATGTGCCAGGAAATTTTATGTCCTAGAGAAATTTTAGCACTTTTCCCTAATCCGTAAGCAGCTTGCAAAGCCAGGACACACTGTGCTCAATCAAGTGTCCCAGAAAAACAGACTTCAACAGCAGCAAAGGTGTGGATGTCATCAGCTCTGGCTCAGGGGTCCGCCCTTTACTTTGTGACAGCTTCCCTCAGGAACATAAGCACCTCCTTTGAATGCTGGGTGGTAAGACCACTGGTTTTAGTCAGTGAGTGATCACTGACTTCATTTGTCAGGAGCCCCAAACATAGAGGTGGGGAAGTTCCTTATCAGAGAAGGCAAGGGTACCCTGCTAGAGGCTTCTTCCTCACCTGTTGGGAGGCCGAAAGCATGGGTGAAATGATTAACATTCAGAACATGTCTTCCTTGATCCATTAATAAACATTCCTGAGCTGAGGATAAAGCCACCTACCTTCCTTGGACAACATTTACAATGTTCTCCTTCTTAACCAGCATGACGAGTTTAGTGACTGTTTCAAATACATGATCACACTGTAGGACGGCATCCCCCTGAGGTGGAGAGGAGAAGACACAGCCATTCCAATAGCAGCAGTTTAAAGAAAAATACTCTCCAAGACTGAGGTTTCACGATAGTCAACATTTTGGCAGTGTGCCGTTTCCCTCTGTTAGCAGAGACTCGTGGCCATCAATTACCTTTTGCCTGTTGGCTTCTGGCGAAACATGAATGACTAGGAGTCCATCACTCAGATTGCTAGTAGAGACACCTTAAGACAGATCCAAAGTTAGAAGCCAGGAACTGGACAACTTGACATTGATACAGAAAAAAAGAAGAGGGGTTCCCCAACCTTGCACCTTTTCCCTCCCTAGCCGGACCAGTGGGATGAAGGGTCTACTCAGCATGATAGCAGACTGTAAAGGTTGTACACTAAATACAAAATAAGTCGTTGTTGAAGGTAACTACTCGCCAGCCTAGATATCTGAGTGAAGGGGATACCACTGATACTTATTTCAGAATAAGGGGCCTAGACAGCACCCAGCTTTCCAGGCCCTGTACACTGATGCCTTCCAACCGAGGGCTTCTTCATTATTGGGGTGCTCCAGAGCTAAGTCATTCCAGGGAATAGTCTTGAGATTGCCAGCTTCTTACCTTTGAGTGTTGAGTATTCTATTTTCTGCTTGATTTTGGCAAGCTCCACCACGTAAGCTGCTTTCTGAGTAAGAATGAGTTGCCGCTGTCGTGCCTTGAAGCCTTTCCTGTCATATTTAATGACAGGAACACCATACTGCAAGGAGGTTACCATCACTACAAGGGGAAGTTTACGTCATGGGGGGCAGGGGGCAGAGTACCGAGCTCCTGGCTACTCGGACTCCAGCAAAGTCAGTCCAAATGGAGAGAGGCTCAGCCAGGTTTTACATAAATGTGTTTTCTATCCTGGCTCTCTGGCAGGTAGATTTTGATTCCTAGCTCAGCCTATGGCATTGCCTTCCTGAGGAAGTCAAAGCTACAGCCACTTGCTTCATGGGTCTGCTCTGAGAGGTCAACAGAAATGACCTCTCTTTAACACTGTGTAGACATTAAAGCCCTCATAGCCAGAGGATAATTTAGTCCAGTCACACAGGTTTCTGTTCTCCAGGGGACCAAAAGTGACAGAGCAGCCATTGATAGCTTTCATAACCTGCCCAGGATTGTACAGGTACTAAGTCATGAAGGCAACATTAGCGCCCAGGCACCTCGCCGTACTACTTACTAATGGGATATTTAATGTTTAAACTCATGGCTGTGTTTACTCAGTTTCGTAGAAAACCAAGCACAGTTCATGGTGTAATATGTAAGGACCATGAGAACAACAACAGGTGTCTAACAGTTACACTGTCTCCATAATCTTAGTTAATAACCATAGCATCACAGCTGAGAGCCTGGCTCACCCACACGCACCCCTGCATACACAGTGCTTCCAGACACACTCCATGTACAAAACAAACCCCGGTCTCAGTTCTACAGGAATCCTGTTGGAGGACCCACACTTCCTTACCTGGATTTTCTCATCGCTCATGAGTTGAAGCACTTTGGGATTAATGTCTCCTTCATCTACGGAGGGAACCAGAACACAGTGAGTCATCACTCCCACCCTGTGCAAAAGCCCCTGGCACCTACTGGCTTTATGTCTCTCTCTGACCAAGACCTCAACTGGGGAGTAGCTGTCAGGAAATGCTACGGAGTTGAACATCTTCCTTTGACTTTATAACAGGAAGAGAGAATACGTGGAAAAATGTACTTACCTATTCGACTGTTGGCAAAAGGTTGATTTAAACTTTCTGCATAACCTTCTTTCTTTCCCCTGAATAGTGCACTGGTAACCACCTTCTGCTGCATCTGGTAACATAATCGAAAGTACAAAAATGATGGCCACAGGGCTCTTGGGGACAGAGGAGCTTTACGGTCCACGATGTTGCTTACTTTCCTAGATAAGCTGTAGGAGCCTTGTCATACTTCCTCCTAGGAATCAGAATACATTTCCTGGCTTTGGCCAGATGCCCTAAAGTCACACTAGTAGAGATTGGAGTTGACTTAAGCTTTTGTTTAACTTGCTCTGGTTTCCTGGAATTGAAATTTTCAGAATTTTAGGGAACAGTTATTTCCTTCTAGGTCAGAGATGGCAAACTATAGCCCACAGGCCAAATCCAGCCTCCTGCTGGGTTTTGTAAGTTGCACTGGAGCACAACCATGCCATTCAGTTACATGTTGGCCCTGGCTGCTTTTGGGATACAAGGGGAGCTGAGTAATTGCAACAGAGGTCATATGGCTTGCAAAGCCTAAAATATTCACTCTGGCCTTTGATGGAAAAAGTCTGCTGACCTGCAGTTAAGCATAAACAAAACCAGACCTCCAGCAGAGAAGGGTCTGGCATTTACAGTGCAGGGGCCACCTGGATGGTGTTCCCATGGCGACAATGCAAGTGACGCTGATTATAACAGCTGCCACTGAACGAGGGCTCTGTGCTAAGTGGTCTACACACATAATTGTCAGTATGTGTAGGAGGCATGGGCCTAGCGTGACCCTTGGCTCACAGGTGAAGAGGTGGGTGAGGACTGCTAACTAACAGTCCAACTGTAGGGCCAACTCTTCCACCAACCTGCCACCACACACACACACCACGTCCCTACCAGTGCTTTCCTCTCGACAGTGAGCCCACTGCAGTACTTCCGAACCAGGTTTCTTGTGCACATTTTCCTGAGCAGATCTGACGCCTGTGTGGAGAACAAACACACTCTTCCACCTGCCTCACTCACACCCTGTCTTGGGCTGTGGCCACCCAAATACAGCTGAATTCAGTTTAGTTTACAATGTTTATATTTTATAATCAAAGAGAGCAGATCTTGCAATCTTGCGCTAACTTTTCACTACCGCTACGCTAGAGGTTCTTAAATTTGAACGTATTTGAGGCACTGGAGAAGCTGGCTAAAATGAGATTCCTGGAGATGCCTACTCAGTGGGTCCAGGAATCTTACTGTAGCCCCCAATCTGCACTTCAGACACAGAGGGTCCTCAAGTCATCTTTAGAGAAACACTGTCATAGGTGACAACCACCTAACCCATCTAGAAGGCTACCTAAAGGATAGACACCATTTAAAAGTGTTCTGTGTAAACAGATTTCCAATGGCTTTGTACTTCTAGTAAGGATATTATGAATTCTGAAGAGTTAAATTTCTTGTGCAACAACCTTGCAAGGAAGTGTTTTGCTAAGGCAGCCCTTTCAAGCAAAAGAAGCAGTACAAATAACAAAAGTTAAGCTCCAGCAGTGCCCTAGTCACTTGCAGCATGAGTCCCAGTGGAGTCCTTACGTTTTCCAGGATTCCAGGTGGCTTCAGCCAGCTCTCATCCAAGACATTCTTTGGAACGTGATAACGGAGATTCAGGATGTAATTTTTCCGCACAAACACGATAAATTCCTCATTGTCAGGACAAAGAGGTTTGTCTCGATTGATGAATCCCTTTATGAACCTAAATAGGAAGTAGTTTTGTTAGTTTTCTGGCCTGTGTTTTCACTGAGACTTGGTTCTCTCCCCATTCACTTGATTCAGAGGCCGCCAAATGATGATTATTTAGATGATAAGGTATACCAGAGCCAGTAATGTAGCCCACAGGCCAAATCTACCCCAGAGATATGCTCTGTTTCACTCACACTATTTTTTGTTTTCTGTTTTGTTTTTAGTAGCTTTGAATTAGTTGCCAATAACAGAAAAAAAAAAAATCCTGGGCGGTATTGCATGAAAACCAGATTCCCAGCTTTCCTTGAAAAATCAAAAGATCTGGCAGCACTTGTCTGGCATTTCTCCATGGCAATGTGTGTGGCCGGGATGAAAAGAGCTTTCCAGTTTGCTGTAGTCCCCTTCATACCTTATGGTCTTACAAGACGCGTAAGACTCACTTTACCTGCCTGGCATCAGAAGGCTTTTGACTTTGTGACTTTCGGACTAAAAGATACTATAAACGTACTGAGTTGTGATCACCACAAAATTAGGGAGCTCAGAGGAAAGAGATGGAACTGGATTCCGAAGGGTTGACATCCCGAAAGGAAGATTACCTTATAGTAATCCAAAAAGCCAAGTCTATGACCACCCACTGCTGCACACCAGCATTGAGTGGCCTCTCCCTCCTATACCTGAGAACTTACTTCCTTATAATCAGCACAGCCCACTTCCTCCTTTTGACCTCTTTCCGAGCCAGGGCTCCACGCCAGCGGGTTTCAAGTTTGATGGCTGAAAGAGTTCACTGCTGGCATTAGGAGGTGAGCACAATCACATTTAAATACAAAAGGTTTGTTTCGAATTGGTCATCCATGCCACAAACATCTACATGTCCTCCATGGCACTCTGCTAGCTCCAGAGACGGAAAGTCAAATGAATGACACCAGTTCTTACAGGGAAGTTACTCAGACGGGCACCAAACTAGGGAGACAGAGGAACACAGCGGGTGCAATGGGAAGTTTTAAGGGAATCCCCAAAATTATGCGAAGGGACCAGGGTTTCCCAAGGTCCTTTTCAGATACAGGAGTGGCACTTGTGAATGGTATACATTTGTCTTACCACTGTGCTTGATTTGTTTCACCATGTTTACTTTGATTTAGTTATCTACATTTAAAAATTAGGATAAACAAATTGGGACACAAAAATTAGACTTCTGGCTTATCCAGTTTTTAAATGCTTTTCATATTTTTCTGTTATTCAGATTTTTAAATGCTTTTTATTCCTCATAATAGCATTGTTACAAAAACAACCAATTGGAAACAACCCAAATTCCCAACAACAAAACAGCTAAATTGTGGTATATTTATATTGTACAGGGGTCAGCAATATTTATACAGTACGACCCTCAGGCTGGCCACCTGTTTTGGTAAAGTTTAATTGCAACATTACTGTGCCTGCTCATTTACGTATTTGCCTAAAGCTACTGTCATTCTATAACTGAAGAATGACATATGAGCCACAGGTCTAAAATATTTATAACTGGCCCTTTAAGAAAGTTTGCTGACCTCTAATAATAGTGGAATACTATGAAGCTATGAAAATGAATAACCAAATCTGCACACATTTATTGGTTGAATTTCTTTTCTATTTTTCAATTAGAATTGACATGCAGTATTTTAATTAGTTTCAGGCATTTATGCTACTGGTTGAATTTTGAAAACAATTTAGAGTGTAAAAATGTTGCAAAAAATACACAGTATAAGTTCAAAACATGCCAGCCTATAACCATAGTTTTGAGTGATCCATAGATGGTAAAACAATTAAAAGGGGGGATTATAAATGCAAAATTCAGAAGAGTAGTATGTGTGTTGGGGGCTGGGAGGCTGAGAAGTGACTGGGGAGGAACAGAGGGAAGGGATTCCAAGGGTACTTGTGGTATTGGTAACCTTTTTAAGAAATTATTCTTTAATCACACATGTTATAGAGCAAATAAAACATGTCCATGGAACATATATAGGCCACGCTATATTATAATCTCTGGTCAATAGAATTAAAATGAGAAAAGGCCCCAACACTGAACCTTGAGGCCACCCTATACCAAGGTTTCAAGGTCGGGCAGGGGTAGAGGCTGTGCAGAGGAGCCTGTGCCCCTAGGAGGTGAGCAGATGAGAGGGAAACTGTGGGGTTCTGGCCCATTGCAAACTGGAAAGTAATTCTTACCTGCTTGTCTTTTTTTCACATAGGCTCTCCTTTCTAGACAGGCTTTGTATGTGGCTTGAATTCTTGCAACTTAAAATAAAACAGAAGTGTTGGTGAAATGGCTTTCATTTGTTTGTCTTGGTAGTTGTGACTTTCAGAGGGGATGTCAGAAGTGGCCCTCAGGGTGTGCAGTGGGGAGGGACAGAGGAAGCCAATGCAGCAGTGCCAAAATGAGAGTGGGCAGGTTATAATGAGCCTGGCTGTCAGATGCTGTCTATAAACTGTAGCTTCCTTTCTTCCTCTTGCCTTCCCCAGGGTAAGGAACAGAGCCACCATCTAGAGGGCCTGCTGGGCCCTGGTTCCATGTTAGACATTATATTTCAGCCTCACTCTCTACTTTGCAAGGTAGGTGTCAGCATATTTTAGTAATGAGCATGAAAGGCAACGCAGCTGTCCAGATGCCAAGACTATGGGACTGCACTCCCCCTGTAGCTTCTCTTTTTTCCATACACCTCCTCCTCTTAGTGAGTGGGGTTCCACTATAGGCTAAGCTCCTTGAGGGTCCCACAGACCAGTAGTGTCACATTCTTAAGGGAGCTGGTTAGAAATGCTAACTCAAGACCCCAAAACGAGCACTTGCCCATTAACCAGATCCCAGTGATTGGTGCCCACTGCTATAGGAGTCAAAAACTGAAACCATTTGGCATAGTGGTTAGGAGTGCAGGCCTTGAAGTCCTAGAGACCCATGTTCAAATCTCAGCTCTGCTGCTTTCTAGCTGTGTGGCCTCTAGCAAATCACCAACATCTCTGGGCCCCAGTTTCCCTGAATGTGAAGTGGAGATAATTCACTCCAAAGGTTTGTTCTGAAGATGCGATGAGATCAGGAGTACGAAGGGCTTAGTATGCACTGGCACGCAGCAAACAGATTACTCGAGCAGCATCCTTCTCAACAGAGCAGTTTAGATTTCAGCAGAAAAGCCTCTCTCCCCTAGTAGATTTTTTATTGTATCCAGCCTCTCCACCCAAATCTACCTTTTCTCATTTACCATTCACAACAAACACCCTGGCTGTAGGCTATAAAGTTACACCTTCCAGCATCAGCTATTTATAAAAACCAAGTTTTTAAAACCTCCACGTGATGGGATGGACTCCTGTGGGTTTAGGTCCTAGTGTGGCACAACAGAATTGGATCCAAATGAAAACCGGGGCAGCACTATCATGTTTAAGGTTCCATGTGCATCCACGATGACCTCCAAACACTCATTAAGGCATAGATTCATATGTATTCTATCACATTCCCATAACTCATTCCTGGTTTCGAAAGCCAGTGCTTCTAACATTATTCCAAACACCATGTTTAAGACATAACCCAAGCTAAGCTGGTTTATTTTACATTGTATTGAAATCAGAGCAGAAAAAAAAAAAACATACCTAATTGATGTTTACTAAATTCAAAGGCATCTTCAGTAGCAAACAGAGTTCTGGGGAAACGAATGAATATTTTGGTTCTAGAAGTGAAAAGAAACAGCATTTTAATGATAAATTGGTCAGTTACCATCTGTAAGTTAAATAATGTTCACCCCAAATTCATGTCTACTCAGAACTTTAGAATGTGATTTTATTTGGAAATAGGGTTTTGCAGATACAGTCAAGGATTGAGAAGAGATCATTAGGGTAGACTCGGAATCCAAGAGTGTCCTTATAAGAGACAAAAAGAACACAGACACACAGGGAAGAAGACATGTGGAGATGGAAGCAGAGATTGGAGTGATGTGGCCACAGGCCAAGGTGTGTCAGGAGCCACTGGAAGCTGCAAGAGGTAAGGAAGGACTCTCCCATGGAGCCTTCAGAAGAAGCACGGCCTTTCCAACATGTTGTGTTTGAACTTCAAGCCTCCAGAACTATCCAGAGAATAAATTCCTGTTGGTTTACACCAGCCAGTTTGTGGTAATTTATTATACAGCCCTAGAAAATAAATATACCATCCTAACCAGAAATTATCTCCCTGGGCTTTAAAAAGTGATGACAAAGAATATGAGTAATTTAAAAAGACAATCCCATCAACTAGCAGAGCTAAGTTATAAATACCGATCTGTATTTCCTGTCCCACCCACCCTTGGAGGGAAACTGCACAGGATAGCCACTGGGTGGGTGGGTGGGTGGGTGAGTGCCAACAGCACCATCATGCCATGTGATTCTACTTCCTCATCAGAGGTTCTGGAATGGGGACCAGTCCCACTCCCTCACCTCCATGGCCCGCCTCCCTCAGGATGTTCTAAGCTGGATTCCCCTCAGAGATCTGGCTTGGGAAAGTAACTGCTTCTTGGAGAAGGGCCCAGAATAGAAGCACAGGGATGGAGAGGGGCCAGAGTGGCCACAGCCAGCCATGTACTAACAGCAGGGAGAGTCCATCAATAGATTCAAAGGCAGAGATTTCCCTGAAGCTGGAATCTGCGAGTCCTAGTAATGGTCCCTCTTCATGTCTTGGCCCTGTTCCTTGCAACCAAATGAGCCCTGACCAAGATGACTAACAGACAAAAATTTTCCTGGTTCACCCCGATGAATTTCACCTCAAAACTTTCGATGTGTTTGAAAGCTGTTCATTACAACTTAGCAGTGAGACTCAGAGTTCTAGAACAGCACTTTCTAGGATGGAAGCAGGTTTTTCACATGGTGTAAGTCCTAATATCTCCTTAGAGGTCCTGCATACGTTTGAACAACGAAAGACTCTAGGCACACAGAGTTTAGCGGAGCCACCCTCGTTCCCTCATTTTTCAAGGCGAGAGGCTCATTCTAGCCGTCCCCCACCCATCAGGTTTAGAGCACAAGGCTCTTTTATAATGTAATCTCCAACAGGGAGCAATATTGCCCTTCTAACCATTTAGAGCTTGTGATTCATAATAAGAAATATATATCTGGCCTTTGTTCCATTCCAGTGGCACAGCTCGCAAAACCCTTGTAATTTCCTGTGACTAGAACAATAGGGGCAACTCTGGTTATACTATTCCCGAAATAGCTTCAAAGTGATAAAGGTGAAATGGGTGTCTTATTATTCATAACAAACTCCTTTTGACCACACCACACTTGAGTTTATGTTAATGAGGTGATGTCTGGAAAGCCTATAAATAACCCAAGGATGGGAGCTGGTTGCCAAGGGAATCATTCTTGAGATTAGAGGATTGGAGCTTTCAGCCTCATTTTCAGGGAGGGGAGAGGAGCTGGACATTGAATTAGTCACCAGTGGTCATGCTTGTGTAATAAAGTCTCTATAAAAACCAAAACGGACATGACTTGGAGAGCTTCCAGGTACACCTAGAGAGGGCGTGGCAGCTCCACACCCCTAGCCACTTACCTCCCTAACTTGTATTCCTCTGGCTTGTAGCCAATGTACTTGATCAGCCGCTCTACACCCTCTGCTGGAGGCCCGTGCCAGTGTGGCCAAGTGTCTGGGCACAAGGACTTGTACCTAGGACGAGGAGAGGCACATCAAGACAGCCATCAAATCTAACACTAGCTCCCCATCATGGGTTGGCTTCTTTCTGCTGTACGTGACAGCCACTCAGCATACCATAGTAGACTCCTGATCTCCTTGAATTCAACTTCTCTGAATTCAACAATATACACTTGGCAAGAAAGAAAAACACTATTTCAGCATGAGGGGAGGAGGAGTGGGCCTATTTTCACAGAACAGTGACATTAGAAAACTGAAGAAACCCAGTTTCACTCCTAGATATATACCCAAGGGACATGCAAACATGACCACACAAAAGCTTACACATAAATATTGATAGTATCATTCATTGTCATAGACAAAAGATAGAAACACACAATTGTCCATTGACAGACAAATAAATGGACAACGAATGTAGTCCGGCATGGGAAGAAAAGGTGCCATGCCTGGTAAGTGACCAGGGATTTTTCAAGATTAATTTGGAATCCAATATTGACTTAAAAATCTGATTTCAGCATAAAATGCAACACCCTTCTAATATGCAGTCACTAGCAAAATAATCACGATGTCTATTGTATAAGGAAATGAGTGAATGCAGAGTTCAAAAGTGCCTGTGGACCAAGGCAGGAAGTATGGAACTGGAGCCAACTGAAATCACACCACCTGTATTCGAGCCCAGCTCAGTAGCTGGACAAGTCATTTCACCTCCTTACTCATATGACATGAACAATAACAAGACCTCCCTCATGGGGTCAGTAAAGTTGAAATGTGATAAGCCACAGAAAGTATCTGGCACAGACCAAGACTTCAAAAAAAGAGTTAGCAACGGCATTCCTCTTAATATCATTATGTAGTCTGTATTGTTTTAAAATCAAATTTTAAATTATTAAAAAATGTTTACTTTCCTGGAATTATATTTTATATGCAAGTCCATTAAGGGCATTGCAATGAACTGAATGTTTGCATCTTCCCTTCCCTAAATTCATATGCTGAAAAATCCTAACCCACTCCTCACAATGTGATGGTATTAGGAAGCGAGGCTTTTGGGAGATGATTAGGTCATGGGGGTCGAGTCCTCATGAACTAGGATTAGTTAAAAAACTCTAGTCTGCAACCCAGAAGAGGTCTCTAACCTGAATTTGCTGGCACCCTAACCTCAGATGTCCAGCTTCCGGAACTGAGAAATAAATTTCTGCTGTTTATAAGCCACCAACTTTATGGTACTTTGTTACAGCAGTCTGAACTAAGACAGGCATTAAGTGTCACATGTTCTTCCCTGATTTCCATGCCAACCCCAAGTAACAGAGTGCTGCCTCATGCCCTTCTGGTTCATACCTACCACTACCACGTGCCATCAGGTCTGTCCAAACACAGGCTAGACAGGCGCACAGGGAATGAGAATTGCTTTAAATGCCTGAACAGTGGAGGGACTACTAACTTCTGTCCTGTTCAGCCTTGAGTGCAGCTGTTTCCTGATTAAGGGAAGTGGTGCTAGGCCTGGTGCACAGACTGGGCATCTCCAGCCGGGTTCCACACCAGCCTTCTAGCTGGTTCTTTAGCCTGCACAGTTTCCACCTCCAGGCTCTCCCTTCTTGGACTGCTGTCCCTCCCTCACTCAGAGAGGCCCTCCCAGATCAACTTACCTAAAGAGAATGTACCCCCACCACCTGACCTCGTATATCATCTTGATTTGGCTGGTCTCTCCCACTAGAAAGTTACACTCCATGCAGCAGGGATGGGGTCTGTCCTGTTCTCTGCTGTCACACAGCACCTAAGACAGCGCTGATACAGTGCAGGCGCTCACTGGTATTTACGGAAAGAATAAACAAGCCTCAGACAGCAGCAAAGTAGGAAAAAAATGTGTGAAGTTCAAAAAATCCAGGAAGATGGATTTTTGGGGGTGGGGTGGACAGTGGCTGCTACTTCCTGCCATCTTCTCCAGAAGTGAGCTTCAGAAAGATGGATGAGATAGGGTGAATGAATGGCAAGTAGCTGATGAGCAAAAATGGTATGAAAATGAGGTACATTAAAAAAACGACCTGGCAAATAGTCTGGTAGTTCCCCAAACATTATCATCTGACCCAGTAATTTACTCCTAGGTATACTCCCAAAGAAATGAAAACATATGTCTACACAAAAACTTGTATATGAATGGTCCTAGCAGCAGCATTCAAAATAGCCAGAGTAGAAACAACCCAAATGCCTATCAACAGATGAATGGATAAATAAAATGTGGTCTATCCATGCAATGAAATATCATTCAGCCACAAAAAGGAAGGAAATATGACCCATGCTACAACATGGATAAACCTTGCAAACATTATGCTAAGTGAAAGTAGCCAGATACAATAAGTCCACATATCATACAAATAACTCCATTTGTATGAAATGTCCAGCATAGGGAAATCTTCAGAGACAGAAAGTAGATTAGTGGTTGCTGGGGGTAAGGAGATAGGGATTTATTGCTAAAAGGTACAGGATTTCTTTTCAAGGTGACGAAAATGTTCTAAAAGGGACTGTGCCTATACATACCTGTGAGTGCTAAAAGCCATTGACACTTGGAATGAACTGCATAGTATATGAATTATATCTCAATAAAGCTGTTTAAAAAGAGAAGACCATGGCTATGCATTGGCAGCATGGTCCATAAATGTTGACAGATGAAAGAAAAAAGGAGAGGGGATAAAGAGGAAAGTGGTGTGACAGCCAGCCTTCAACATTAGACTGCGTGAGGGTCCTGTGTTTCCTTCATACCTGCCTTCCATAAGGGCCTCTGGGGCGGTGGGGAGGGGGGGATATCTATGACGGTGTTTTAAGGTTCTATGGATTTGAGGATTGCGAAGAAAATGCCTCTCCAAATGTCCCTACAGTGTAGAGCAAAGCCATGCAGAGGTCCTGGGGTTCCCTTGGGAGGCTTCAAGGTAGTATTTGGGGTGGGATTGTCCATATCTCTTTCCACTGTTTCTACAACCCAAAGACAATCACGCCTTTTCTCAAGATGGTTTCACATACATCAATAAAATCCTAGGTGTGTTTAGCTGAAATTGTATCAAATCAAAAAGTTAATGCTGATTATGCTAACTGGAGGTTCAGATCGGCAGGTAGACAAATCATTAATATAACAGTAAGAGATTATTTAATATACATAGATATCAATTTTATCTACACAAGGCTCGTGGGAGGAAAACAAGCATGATCCTCAGAGAAAAATCTAAGATCACAAATTTAGCATCTAAAAGTAAGAACAAAAGAAAATTAGCTAAAGTTTCAAAGCTCAGGATCTTGACATTCAGTTGCAAAATGCAAGGAATTCAATTTAAAATATAAGTTCATGCATGTGCTTTTTATGATTATAAAGTCATACTTCAAAAGAAGCCTAATTTAGGTTGAAATATACAGTTGCTGATATTCAACCATGTTGACCTACAAAAATGACCATTTCCTTATGCTTCTCTTGAGAGTATGAGAGTATATTGCAATTTTGGCAAGAAATTCATATGCAGCCTAACTACCACAAATGAGACATTGGTGTACAAGCAAATTTGGGCAATGGTAGTGATAGTGGTGGGGAATATCATTAAATTCTTATGAACTTGAGAGCAGACAATTTAATCCCTATGTTACACCTGAAGAAATAGGTCACATATGGAAGAGATAGAAGTCTGTCCACACAAACACATAGGCTCTAATGCCTATGCTCCCACCACTACACCCAATTCTCTTAACAGGTCACAAGGCCAAAAGCATCGCCCCCAGACTGACAGCACTAAACCAGCACCTATTATGGTCACCTTGGGAAGGGTCTTCTCCAGCCAAGTACAGACCCAAGAGGAGCACCACGCACGTTTGACCCTGGTGGCAGGTCTACGCACTCAGCTTTGTATTTCCTCAATTCCGAAAAGATAGGGACTTAGAGAAATGAAGGGAAGGTGGCAAACTGAGTTGGCTTCCTATTCACTGAAATGTTAGTATTTAATCACCGTTACAGCGATAGTAGGAAAGAACCAAACTGAGTTCCTTGAGGGATGGATGGCCTGTCGTTACCCATCACCTCATCCAGAGACTGGCACCTAGTACAGTGGTCCTCCCTTATCTGTGGTTTCACCTCCCGATGTTTCAGTTACCTGTGATCAACGACGGCCTGAAAATAATAAATGGAAAATTCCAAAAATAAACAATTCATAAGTTTTGAATTGCTTGCTGTTTTGAGTAGCATAATGAAATCTCGTGCCATCCAGCTCTGCCCCACCCGGGACATGAATCATCCCTTTGTCCAGCGAATCCCCGCTGTGCATGCTCCTCGCCATTTGTCACTTAGTAGCCGTCTGGGTTATCAGATCGACTGTCCTGGTATTGCAGCGCCTGTGTTCAAGTCACCCTGTTTTACTTAATAATGGCCCTGAAGCATGAGAGTAGTGATGTTAGCAACACGGACATGCCAAAGAGGAGCCATAAAGTGCTTTCTTTAAATGAAAAGGTGAAAGTTCTTAAGGAATTTTATCATCTCACATCATCGCAAGAAGGGTGAGTAGAGTACAATAAGATATTTTGTGAGAGACTATATTTGCATAACTTTTATTACAGTATATTGTTATAATTGATCTACTTTATTATTAGTTGTTGTTAATCTCTTACTGTGCCTAATTTATCAATTAAACTTTATCATAAGTATGCATAATAGAAATAAGTATATACACAATTCAGTACTATCCAGTTCAGCCCCTGGGGGTCTTGGAACATACCCTCTGTTGATAAGGAAGGGCTACTCTAGATGTTTGACTTCAGATCAACAAAATAAACTTTACCTTTGTAAGAAATGCTCGTATTTCCGCCGGTACGCAAAGCCGGCCCGTCTCACCCGCAGGTGTTCCATGAGCCCCAGGTATTTGACCTGATGCCTTATAAGGAAGTCATCAAACTTACCTTTGGAAACATAAAAGGGAGAATGACAGTAAAGGACCCCGTGGTTCTGTTTCAACCAAGACAGACCAGAGGCTGCAAGCTGACGATATGTGAGCTGGGTTTAGCCACAGATATGTTTTCTTAGACAATAATTGTGTTTAATGGGGTATCTTATAGAAAAATCTGTATTTCTGGTTTCTCTTAAAAAAACATGAGATTTGACCATTCTGGGCCCAGAGTCCCACATGATGACAATGGCTGGAAGAGAGTACTGCTGCCCCTTTAGATAGGGTGTATCCTCTCTAGTTTGCTGCAGTCCCCTCTACTCCCTATTGCTTTACGCCCAGGCTGCTTCACTTATTTGTTCTTCCGGCCTGGCCTCTCTAAGCCTTGACCGTGTGACTCTGTTATAGAACATGACATGGGCTTAGAAAATACAAGTTAAGATTTTCAGTGGCTACAAAGGAGCAACATTACTTCCCCTCGCCTGTGACGCCTGTCTAGCTCAGCTGCATTGCTCCTGAAATAGGCCAAAATCTGAGCGATGCTCACTCACGACCATGGAAGGAACCCCCCTCCCTATTAATTTACCTTCTAGTATTAAAAATGAAAACAATTCATGTCCATAGAATAATGAGCAAGCCTGTGGTGGTTTTTAGGATTTTCACCACTACTATCTTGGTTTTCCTCCCAGCCTCATTTTCCTGTGCTCAGTGTTCAAAACGATTCACAACTCACTGGGTTCCTTCCTCTCATTGGGCTTGATGCAACGGATGTATGAAGGTTCCTTGGAGATGAGAATTTCCAGAAGGCTGCTCAGGCTGTTTTTAAATTGAGTCCCCACCTGTGGGGAAAGAGAATGAGCTAAATAGACGTTGCTATTCTCAAGTAATACTGAGAAGATTGGGTTGGGCATAACACTCTGGCCCTTTAAGTCCCACACTCTCGACAGACTATCCTACCTGTTATCATTTCACTCATGAAAGGAAGGTTTTGGATGTCCTAGCCTGAGGAGCTCAAGCTCAGTCTGATTAAGCAGAAGCTGAAGATCCTTACAGGATGCTTTACTCACTCAGCAAGTAGGCAGTGAGCGCGTCCTAGGAGCCAGCATCACCACGGAGCCCATCACCTTCCCCTTTCCTTAATTCCAAACTTCCTTTATGATACTCACACTGCTGTTATGTTATTTGATGGCATTTTCCTATACCATCTCCCACTAGACTGTAAGTCCCATGTGCTCAGGTACATTGTCTGTTTTGTTCTTGCTAAATCCATCACAGTGCCCAACGCACAGTAGGTGGTCAGTGAATGTCTGCAAATGACCACACTGCTTGCTAACCTTGGAAAGTATATATTTAGTAGACTCTGTTAGAGAGTCATACTTCAAGAAAAGGGGGAGAACTTGAGAAGTGTAGGCAGCCAGAGGTAACTGTACCCTCTGGCTGATTTTTTGCTGCCTTTAAATTTTTCATGGGCATTTTACCCACTCACCGTTGGCGACCTTCTCCGGTTTTCTAACTCGGCTACCAGGAAGCATTCCTTTAGGATGTTGTTTTTGGACCTGCACAGCACCTGTAAACAAAGAGAAATGAGCACCACATTTGCTTCTTCACAAATCACTATGGGGCTTTCAGATAAGCTCACATGAGTGCACGATGGACCAGAGCCATTTGCTACAGAAGCCTTTGAATAAGAGGGAAAAAAATACAATCAAGTGTGAAAAAAATGTTCAGATACTATATCCACTGCCATATCTACTTGGTGAGGCCATCTGACTGTTTTTCCTTGGACCTGATGAAGCCATAACTGTTTCTACCCAGCTTAGCTGCTACAAGGTCAGTGGGTTCTTTGAGAATGATCTTCAAAGACATAGATATATGAAAAGATGCTCAGCATCACTAGCTATAAGGGAAATGCAAATCAAAACTGCAATGATACCACCTCACACCTGTTAGAATGGCTATTATAAATAAGACAAGAAATAACGAGTGTTGGAGAATATGTGGAGAAAGGGAACCCTCACACACTACTGGTGGGAGTGTAAATTGGTTCAGCCACTGTGGAAAACAGTATGAAGGTTCCTCAAAAAATTAAAAGTAGAGCTACAATATGACCCAGCAATCCCTGCTCTGGGTATCTATCCTCGAAATTTGAAAGCAGTTATTTGTAAAGATATATACCCCTATGTTCATTGCAGCATTATATACAGTAGCCAAGACATGGGAATGAACCAAGTGTCCTTCAATGGATGATTAAATAAAGAAGATGTGGTATATATACACAATGGACTACTACTCAGCCATTAAAAGATGAAATATTGCCACTTGTGACCATGCATGGATCTTGAGAATATCATGCTCAGTGAAATAAATCAGACAGAAAAGAACAAGAACCATATGATTTCACTCATATGTGGGATATAATGCAAAAAGCAACAAATGAACAAAAAACAAAAAACAAAACAGAGATACAGACAACAAAATGGTGGTTACCAGAGAGGAAAGGGGGTAAAAAATATGGTGACAGAAGGACACTAGACTTCAGGTGGTGGCACACAATAGAGTATACGGATGTTGTATTATAAAGCTATATGAAACCTACATAATGTTATCATTAACCAAAGTCACCCCAATAATTTGTATTAAATAAAGAATGATCTCAAAGATAGGATGTTATGTGAAAAAAAGCAAGATACAGTATTGCTTGTATGGTGTGTTATTATTGTGCAAAGAGAAGGAAAAAAAAGGGGGGAGTACACACACACACACACACACACACACACACACACACACACACACACACACACACACACTGGTCTGTACCACCCAGCCCTGGAAGGACACACAATAAACTGATAAGATCAGCTGGCTCATAGCAGAACCACTAGGTGATATTGGACCAAGGACATTGGTTTTTGTCCTGTTTGGTTTTTTCCCCCATGTACTGAATTTCAAAATAATCTATATTACTAAAAGTATTTAATTTAGAAAAAATTTAATTTGACATTAAAAAAATTTTCCTTATATCCATACAATGGAATACTGTTTAGCCTTAAAAAGGAAGGAAATCCTGACACACACTAACTACATCATGATTGAACCTTGGGGATATATGCTAAGTGCAATAAGCCAGTCACAAAAACACAATTACTATATGACTCCAATTATGTGAGATACCTAGAGTGGTCAAACTCATAGAGACAAAGCAGAATACTGGTTGCCAGAGGCTGCAGGGGAGGGAGAATAGGGAGTTATTGTTTGATGAGGACAGAGTTTCAGTTTTACAACATGATAAGAGTCTAGAGGTGGATGGTGGTGCTGCCCCAACTCATATAAACAGAAAACGGATTGGTGGCTGCCAGAAGCGGGGCGGGTGTGGTGAAATGGGCAAAGGTGGTCAAAAGGTGCAAACTTCCAAACTTCCATTTTCGGACTAAATAAATCATGGGGATGTAATGCACAGTATGGTGGCTACAGTTAACAATACGGTATTGTGTATCTGAAAAGGTGCTAAGGGAGTAAATCTTAAAAGTCTTCCTAAGGAAAAAAGGTATTATCCTATGAGGTGATGGATGTTGACTAAACTTGTCATAATCATATGACATATACAAATATACCGTTATGTTGTACTCCTACAGTTAATACACTGTTATGTGTCAATTAAATCTCAATAAAAATTATTAGGCTGATAAATTTTATTATATATAATTTACTACAATTTTTTTATTTTTTTTTAATAAAAAACATGTTTTCTTGTTTAACCCACTTGTATTCTAAACGTACAGGGGCATGAAAGAGTAAATTGCAGACGAGAGAGAAAAAAGTAGAAATGACCCACCTCAAAGTCAAAAAAAAAGTACAAGAAATTTCAGCCTGGTTGGTGAAGCCACAGACTTGGAGATTTTCCCTGTGAAGTGGGTGTGGTGAAATGGGCAAAGGTGGATGGTTCATAAAGGGACTGGGTATGGCCTGCAGAGGGGAAAGCCACAAGAGGAATTCTATCTTCCATTTGTCAACCAGGCCCTTCTACTCCTGTGTCATTCAAAGTGACTCCAAGAGAAAGACACTACTTCACCAATGAGGACATCTGTCATGAGATCCCCAGTGGGGACAGGGTCAGGGTGACATTCAGACCCAGAGAGACCCACCTGTAGCAGAGATCCAATGTTAAGAATCACTTCTCTAACCTGAATCCTGGAGTTTGACAAAAGGGGTCTTAGAAGTGATAGGGAAAGATCGGGAAGAGCAGAAAACATTCCTCTAATGAATCATTTCTGTGTTCATGGTAATAACATCTCCTCTAGGTCTACGCTTTTTATAAACCAAGATAATTAAATAAAATACAATTTGATACAAAACAGTTAACTATCTCAATATAAAATAAAGGCTTTAAAAACCCAAGGCTTCTCTGATTAGTGACTTATATGGAAGAAAACCAGGAGTTAGCCCCAGGAGCTAATCTTGGCCTTAGCCCCACTTTGAGATGTGACCTTGAGCAAGTCACAACCTCTCTTGGTCTCAGTTTCCTCATGCTCAGTTCATGTCACTCCAGTATATTTTCTACTCCACCCTGGGGAGCTCAGCCTGCTGAGCCCTCAGCCCCCTCTCCTAACTTTACCTCTCACTGAACACACAGTGAGCTTGTCTGGGCCTCAGGGCCTTTGCACAGCTGGTTCCTCTACCTGAAGTAACCCCAATCTTTCCATGGCCAGGATCATTTTCACTCTTCTTTCAGCTTAAAGTCACTTCCACAGGGGTGTTTTCTCTGATCCTCTAAACTAAATTAAAAATGTCCCCCTCAACCACAGTTCCTTGCTTATTTCTCTTTATAGCACTTTTCACTGAAGGATAACTTATTTATGTATGTATATACTTATTCTTGGCCGCTATTCTCCTTCCCACTACCACCCCCCCATACACACACACACACCCCAAATGATGGAAAGCCCTATGAGAACAAAGACTGTCTTTTTCATGTCTAAAACTCCAGACCTAGCACAGCACCTGGCCCATGGGAGGGGCACCACACACACTTGAACGGGTTTATTGAATGAAAGGTTCACACAAATGATAATAAATGTGTGTTCTAGCCATGACATGCTGGAGTTCTAATATAGCTCATGGAAGAGAAAAATCTGGAAGGCCATATTTACCCCAAAATCGGTGTCACAGGTGATATCTCATACCCATCAGAAACACATATAGTTAAGTTTCAGACTCACCTCTTTCAGATGCCTATAGAGGAGATCACTGTTTTTTTCCAAGAATCCTACAAAACATTGAGTAAAAAACATTTGAATCAATGGCTTTGCCTAAAAATGCAATTACATCCCAATTGATTCAAAGGGAAATACTAAAAATAATCTCCTAGCATTAGATGAGAATTCTCAGCCTTGGCACTATGACATTTGGGGCTGGATAATTCTCTCTTGTGGAGATCATCTTGTACACTGTCAGATGTTTAGCAGAATCCCTGGCCTCTATCCACTGGATGCTAGTAGCACCTTCTCCAGTTGTGACAATCAAATATGTCTCGAGACACTGCTAGTTCTGCCTGGGGGTAACTTCATCTCTGGTTGAGAACCAGATCCTCAGATCCGAGCTTATGGCACACTTGCTACCCTCTAAATCCCGATGAGCTACCACATGAACATACAGCCTTTACTTTATTGAGCATTGTATGTGTATCCTAGTCTAGTAGCAAAGAACTATACATACAATGAATGACATCGAAATAATGGATGGAGCACTGAATGTTAAGAGCTACCAGGTAAAACTATGCAGATGGATGAGGAAATCAGGCCCACTACTAAAAAAAATCATCATACATCTTCATACAAAGGAAGACATATCATTTCCAATATTAAAATTTGGCTTAGAGTGCTCATTTAAAACCTCATCAGTTAATTAAATGAGTAACTAAGTGGCATTATAAAGTCAAAACCAGAAAAGACATACATCAAAATATCTAAGATACAACCTTTTAAAATGACAATTTTGAGTTTTCAAAACTAAAATTTTTATTATAGTAAAATATACATAAGTAATAATATACATATAGTAATAATATACATATAGTAAAATATACAGAAAATCTGCCATTTTAGCCATTTTTAAGTATATACTTCAGTGGCATTAAGTGTAACCATCACTACCATCTGTCTCTAGAACATTTTTGTCTTCCCAAACTCTGTACCTTTTAAACACTACCTTCACACTCCCTCCTTCCCCAGCTTCTGATAACCATTACTTTACTTTCTATCTGTAAATATGACTACTCTAGGTACCTCACATAAGTAAAATCAAACAGTATCCTTTTGTGTCTGGCTTATTTCACTTAGTATAATGTTTCCACAGTTCATCCATGTTGTAGCATGTGTTATACTTCCTTTTTATGGCTAAATAATGTTCTGTTGGTTTTTATATACCACATTTTGTTTATCCATTCCTCCATCAATGGAAACCTGGGTTGTTTTCACCTTCTGGCTATTGTAAATAACGCTGCTATAGAATGGGTGTACAAATATCCATTCAAATCCCTGCTTTCAATTCTTTTGTGTATATACCAAGAAGTGGTCAAAACTAAGTCTGACAGAACCCTTATCTCAGCAATGCCACTTCTGGGAATTTATCCTATGTATATAATGTGCACAAGTTGGCCAAGTAAAATATACCAAGATGTCAGACGCAGCAGTGTAAGAGACAAAGGTGGAAACAACCAGCGTCAAATAGATGACAAAACACATCCCTATGAGGAATGCCTGTAGCTTTTCAAAAGAAATGTTGTAGAGTCTGTATTCTTCTGTGAACAGTGCATGCAGGTCCAGAGGCAAAAAGGCAAGTCTATACCCCAGCTCTGCCCCTTACTAGCTGAGTGACCTTGGGCAACTTAATTATTGCCCAGAGTAAGTGCTCAATTAACGTTAGTTGGAATCCAAATGATCTCCAATATTCCTTAAGTGAAAAATGCAAAAAATGCAAAACAGAATAACAAGAATCTGCTGGTTCCTGTGGTTACTTCAGGGGAGATAATGAGTAAAAGGGGCTTTTAATTTTGTGCTTTTCTGTGCTGTCAGCAATTTCTAGTCTTACATGTGTATTACTATTATTCTTTAAACAAAAATTAATAGATTATATAAATGGAAAGATTTGTCCTAAAGTTTTTGTTTTTTATACCACTCTGTATTCAAAGGGAAAAAAAATCTAATACATGTTATATCACTTTTTAAAGAGTCTTAGAGAAATAAACTTATTTAGAAGTAAAAATAATTTAGAACACAAATCAGAGGTAACAAAAGAAAATGTTTTAAAAATATTTTGAAAGAAAATATTCATAGCAGCATTACTTATAATAGCCAAAAAGTATAAACCGATGAACGCATTAATAAAATGTGGTATATCCATGCAATAGAACATTACTTGGCAACAAAAAAGGAGTAGCAACATGGATGAACCTTGAAAACATTATATTAAGTAGAAAAAAATAAAATGGACTTCATAAAAAGAACTTCAGGGCTTCAAAGGAAACCATTAAGGAAGTGAAAAGACAACCACAGATTAGAGAAAATATCTGCAAATCATATAGCTGATAAGGAACTTGTATCCAGAATATATAAAGAACTCTTACAAGTCCATAAAAAAAAGACAAACCAATTTTTAAAATAGGCAAAGGATCTGACTAGACGTTTATCCAAGGAAGATATGAAAATGGCCAATAAAAGATGCTCAGCATCTTTAGTCATTAGGAAAATGCAAATCAAAACCAGAATAGATATAGTATTCACACCCAATAGGATGGCTGGAATAAATAGACAGACAATAATGTGTTGACGAGAATGTGGAGAAATTGGAAACCTCATATACTGCTAATGCGAAGGTAAAATAATGCAACCACTTTGAAAAAGCTTGGCAGGGACTCAAATGGTTTAGCATAGAGTTACCATATGACCAACAATCCACTCCTAGGTGTCTACCCAAGAAAGACGGAAACATATGTCTGCACAAAAACGTACACAGGCACGTTCAGAGCAGCATTATTCATAACAACCAAGAAGTGTAAACAAATGCCTATCAAGTGAAGAATGGGTAAACAAAATGTGGTATATATCCATACAATGGATTATTTGGCAATGAAAAGGAATGACACAATGGATGAATCTTAAAAACATGCAAAGTGAAAGAAGTTAGACAGAAAAGACCACATATTATATATTTCCATTTATAAAGAATATGTAAAATTGACAAATCTACAAAGACAGAGCAGATTGGTTTGTTGCCTAGGGCTGTGGGGGATGAGTTTGGGAGAAAATGGGGAGTGACTGCTAATGTGTATAAGTTTCTTTGGGGGGGGGTGATGAAATGTTCTAAAATTGACTGTGGTGATGGTTACACAACTATATGTAATGCATATACTAAAAACTATTGAATTGTATACTTTAAATGGGTGAAATATATGATATGTGAATTATCTCAAAGTGGATATATATACACGTAGTAAATAAATTTTAAAAGACTTCAAATGGCATGCTTCAAATGTAGGGCTAGGGAACATGTGGAGATGGGTGTGCAGTATTTCTTCAGTGGACACAAAGGCATCTACTTGGCTTTGACTTGTGACCTCTGCCCCCAGGACACTTACCTTTGGTGCAGTATGTGACCTCTCCTGCATAGTGGAAGAGTCGGAACTCCATCCAGCCAATCCTCTTTCGGCCCTTAGGACCTGCCAGCTTCCGGCTATAGAAAAACAGAAACAGACAAGAGCTGAACCTTTCTACCTCATGGCAACAAAATGATTTCTCATTTACATGCAAACATATATATTGACAGTGCACATAGCCTAGATGTATACAGCTCAATGATTTCTCTTGTTTACATGTGTGCGATTTACCCACATCATTGCATAGTTACAGATTGCTCATTCTAAAGGCCAACCATTTGTGAATGTACCACAATTTATTTTTCCATTCTTGAGTCATTTACTTATCCAATTCCATTTACTTATCTTTTTGATATCCTACAACAGTTTTGATAAAGCCATTACTTTTTATTGAATCTTTACTATGGCCAAAAATTGTACTAGATGACTTATGTAGTCATTTACAAGCTATATGGTAGGTATATTAATATCCCCACCTTGTTGAAGGGGAAACTCAGGTACATGAGTGCTTCTTGCCCTTAGTTATGTGTCTAGTAAGTAGCTGAGCTGCGATTCAAAACCAGGCCTTGACTCCAGAGCATATGTATGCTCTTACATTCTTTCCTCATCTCAAAGACTGAGTTTATTTCTAGTTGATTTTCTGGGATAATGTAAATGCTCTATGATTGGATCTGTGTGGTGGTTATGTGGGTACACACAAATATAAAGTTCATTGGGTTGTACACTTCAGGCATACATGTCACTGTACATATTTTATGCCTGAATTTTTTTTAAAAAAGGATATCTCATGCATATTTCCAATATGAAATGATCATGAATAAAGCAAGATACAACATCTTTACAATTTTCTGACTTGGAAATCACTTGAGTTTGATTTTCACTAAAAAAAGGTACGCACACACAGTAACTCCTCACTTAACATCGTGAATAGGTTCTTGGAAATGTGGCAAAACAACATACAATAAAACCAATTTTACCATAGACTAATCGAGGTAAATAAGAGTTAAGTTCCTATGGCATCTCATCAACGTTAGAATGAAACGACATTATTCGAGGACCTGTTGTATATGATTTGCTGTATCATAATGTTATTTCTATTATGAAGAAGTAGCTGTACTCCTGGGGAGCACTGCCGGCATACCCAAGAAAAGGGATATACAATGATCTTCCTCCATGCAACAGCTGTCAAATGAGTACATACGTTTGGAAATGTGCATGCTTGCCCACTTTCTCTTCTAGTTTTTCCAGGAAGCTCAAGTCTGTAGCAGGACCAGGACGAATACATTCTTCATCCTTCAGAAGGAAAAAAGAAGCCTCAATCCATAGGACCACACTCCATCAATTCTAAGTTTAAATGCTTTCGCCCACTGTGGCAGAATGTACTGGACTAAAATACTGTCATCTCACACAAGTTCAGGTGAACATTTCAGGGTAGGGTGGCTCATCCATCACATGTGCTCAGCTTCTTGGATTTGATAAGGGGATTGTGGAACCAGAGAGACTGGAAATTCCATAAAAAAACAACTCCATGGGCATATCCTCTTTTGCTAGAAGCAAAGCCTTCATGGAAAGCAAGCTATAAATACAGTTGAGTCTAACCTTTCATACTTCTCAAGCTGTGCCTTTCTCAATGGTGACAACATTTAATTGATCATCTTAAAAAATTAAAGATGAATTAATCAACCCTGTAGCTTTTATTAAAACAAACAAACAAAAAAACTTCGGTTAAGGTTAGTGAGACAACCTTTATAAAGTATCATTTCTATGCTTTCTGATCTTATCTATGGAAAATGAAATGGAAACAAGGATTTATTACTAAAAGATTTTAAAATACTCATCTAGCAATCCACATGAACATTGAATGCACATATGCTAGTTTAACGTCAGTCCTTGCTTCCAGGAACATGCTTCCCCAGATGTCCACACGGCCTGTGTCCTCACCTCCTTCAGGTCTTTGTCAGGTCAAATGTCACCTTCTCAGTGAGTCCTTCCTAAACCATCTTACCTAAAATTGAAGCCTCCTCTCCAGCACATCCAATTTTTGTCTTTTTTCTCCATTGCACAATCTACACATTTTGCCCATCAAGCTGTTTGCTTTCACTCTCTCTATGTCCATTAACCTGTTTGCTGTCACTCTCTCCACGTGAGTGCAGAGGTTTTGGTCTGTTTTGTCCAATGCTGTGTCCCAAAGCACAGGGCACAATCCTGGCACAGAGTAAGCATTTGTCAAGTATTTGTTGAATGGAGTCTGCATGCCTACCATGGACTAGGCATAGCTCTAAGCCCTCTGCATGAATTATTTCACTTAATTTGTCCTACAGCTGCTGAGGTAAGTGCAGTTATCACTGTACATATTTAATGATGATGAAACTGGAACTTAGACACCTGCCTTAGGTTACATAGCTAATAAGCGGCTGGGGCTGGGATTTGAATCCAGGTGGTGGCCATGTTCCTGGGAACTAATCACTACCCATTAGTCACTACCCATTATTCTAAAGCACAGTATCCCTGGTGTGCTTTAGAATACTGGGTTCACACAGTGGTTAGGTGAGGATGGGGCAAAAGGAAAAAGAAACCAGTTATTTTCATTAAAAAGGAGGCAAATCATGGTGCAGACAATCCTGAATGAAAAGGCAAAAAAAAATCATTTCTCATTGGTCCTTAGACTTTATTTTTAAAATTGATGTTTGAATTGGAACAATTGTGGATTTGAGAACACTGATGTTCTCAAAAGTCATGATAGTTCAAAACAAGGTAAAAAGCCCACCCCAAGGAACCTCAACTCAAACTCGATGGATGCTCTTCGTGAAGACTTCCTTTACGTTTTTTGGCTTCCTGCCAAGTACTAAGCATAAAAGTAGCCCCTTCCCAACTTCCACCTAACACTTGCCCAAACTGGATCCCATTTTCTGGTTCATTCTTCCACGTCTATGGAAGATCGATAATGCATGCTCTCATTTCAAAGGTCTTTCCATACTATCTCCAGATGGGCTATAAAGTAGGTCTGTAAATTAAAATGAGAGTAGAAAGTTTGGCCTAAAGCTCTGAGCAAGAATTCAGAAAAAAAAAAAAAGAAACAACCTCACAACTTGTATGTTTTAATCATCTAGTGGATTCCACTCTCGAACCTTTGTAAACTTGGGAAAAAGTTTTGCCATGTATTGTAAATGCCATGTGAATGGGATCTAGATCCATATTAACTTTCTCACCAAAATGGAAATGATTCCTTTGTGTCTCTCTTCTACCAAATCACAGATGATCTTGTTGTTGAAATACTGAATTGGCTCCCACTAAAATGACAAAGAGTAATGAATTCTCCAAGAAGGATTTAGATGAGCATAAATAGATCTCTTTTTAATTGATTTTCCAACTTTTTCCCCCAAATCTGATTATCTCTAATATTAAAAAATAATAATAATACTTTCTGAAAATCAAAACAATTTCCCAGGAAACAAGCAGAGAAGGTGTGAAAAATAATCCTTAGTACTAATCAGGAAAAATTACCAATGAAAAAACATTCTCAAGTCAACATTTCACTAGATTAAGAAATCAAATGAAGAGAAAACATCAAAACCTTTACCTCTATACCTTCCATTTCATATTCTGCCTGTTCCGCTTTTAGGGTTCTCTCAATTAACAGTTGCTGGAGTTTCTCATTGCAATAATTTATACAGAACTGTTCAAAACTAGAGATGCAAAAGATTTCAATAACTGAAGCTATACAAGTAATCCAATTTTTTTAAAAAACTGTATTTACTATTTTAAGGATGCTTCTTAGTATAGAAAAAGCAAATCGCTTATTAATCAAATAATTTATAAAATAGATCACAAGAGTTGGCTAAAGATATTTGCATTTTGTACAGTTATTCCACTTCTGAAACAATCTTTGAATTAAGAGCCATGCAGATCTGGAGAACTTCTGGGGACAGGAAAATCAATTCTAATAAGAGATGCCTTAAACCAGACTGACACCTTGAAGAAGAACAAAGGACTGGTAGGTAATAACAAACTCACCCATTCTTGTCGAAGACTTCAAAGCCATAGATATCCAGCAACCCGATTACAGTTTTCTTGGTGAACTCCTAGTCAGAATAACACATACTGTTCATCATTAGGTCTTTTGCTTTGTGACACTCAAAACCCAGTAGCTGCCTCCAAATCTGGGACTTGGCTATTAATGCTCATGCCTTCTCTCTCCAACAATGGCTCACAGAAAAACCTTAGGGTGGAAATACTTTTCCTAGCCCACTCCTGCCTGCAGCCTGCCCAGATCTCATCCCAGCTTCCATATCCATCACCTGAGCAGTGAGACCTTCTCCTTCAGATTTAGTTCCTTGCTTCAACCCTCCTCAGCCTCCCAAGACTACATTCAATAAAAAAAAAAAAAAGGAAAAGACCTATCAGCATCCAAGAAGAAATTTATCTACGAGACAGGACAGAGGGTATGGATATCATTTTAGATAGAGGACCAAGTGCTGTCAGACGAGGATGGATATTTAAAAAGAATATGCCTATTTTTAAAAAGGGACACAATTTAATATCTGTGTGGTGTACAGACACACCTCCTTTTGTGTGCTTCACTTTATTACACTTCATAGTTATTGCATTTTTACAAATTAAAGGCAAGACCTTTCACCAGAAAAAGGATTATGACCTGCTTTATTGTGATACTTGCTTTATTGTGGTGGTCTGGAACCACACCTGCAATATCTCTGAGGGATGCCTGCACTGAGCTGATGCCTCCCAAATCTATCCTTTGCATCCTACCTCCATGAGTTTCATAGCCTTCACGTACCTTGTCCCCTTGCATCATTTCCTTAATTTCTAGCTTTGAGTAAATTTTATTTTTTATTTAAATAATTCAATTTAAAAAGAAAATATGACCATAGGGTGAGTTCCAAAGAGTTGCATTTTTTTTCTGATACACATTAAATATGCTACTGTTAAAATAGAAAATTTCTGGGTACACATAAAGCCATCTGGCATATTTCGAATGCTGTGCATCCCATACTTTGGGACACACTGCAAAAATCATCCAGCATGCATTTTCACGAGCCTACTATGTGCTACAATGTAGGTGTGAGAAGATACCATCCTGCCCATAGAAGCTTACAGTCAATTCTCACAAATTGTTTAGAGTCATGATATTGATTATAACACATTACCATGTTAGTGAGAGCAAGGCATCCAAAATGCATGGGCTAACCTTGTTCACTAAGGAGGAATTGATTTTGTTGACCAGCCAAGTAAACATTCGTCCATAAACAGCCTTTGCCATTGCATCTCTAGCGTAGAGAGAGAGTTCTAGCGTCAGTGGGCATATCACCTGAGAAGAACAACAGGTGCATCATTACAGAGGTTTTAAAAAAAGCCCAAGTTTTCAATGATGATCAGTGAAGGACACGTGCTGTGGGAAGGTGTTTTTCCTGCCTGTACACATACACAGAGTAGCTATTTCTTGAGTACAGGCACTGTGCTGGACTGAGACACAGTCAAGGCAAAGACCATCCATGCCTGTGTGGACTAGGCTCACATTTGCAGGAGGTGCCATGGTGGGACAGTCAGTAAGTCACACAAAGAAGAATCATGTTGTTCTGAAGTTGAGAGTGACAAGTACTATACAAAGATACATGTGGTGCTGTAGGGTAGGGGTGGGATGGGTAAGGAGGGCTCTTTCAGAATGTGACCCCTGGGGACTAAAGGATGAGGCAGCATCAACTAGATGAAACATAAGGAAGAGTGTCCCAGTTGAGAGAACAGCATATTCAAAGTCCCTGTACAGGGAAGGCATGGTGAGTGTGAGGCATGGAGAACTAGTGACAGTGCGATGGTGAGGGATGGAGAAGTTAAGGCAGGAGATGGACCACACAGGACCTGGTGGGCCAGGTTCGGGGGTTTGGCCTCCTCTGGGGCCACCACCCTGCTGCAGCAGTGGGGAGGGCAGGTACATTTCCACCCAGAACCATTACCTTCTCGGTTTTGGTTTCGATATTTCTATGGGTGAGAGCTTCCAAAAGGACCAATGGTTGGACCCCCAGGAGCTGAATAAATAGAAATCAAAATGCCATTCAGTGACCCAATTTTACTCCCTAGCTTATAAAGAGTTTGTAGAGTTTCTAGTCCCAGGGTTCTCTGCCCTGGCTGATAATTGTGCTTTAATGCAAAACAGACCACATTAGATCTTTCAACCAACTGGCTTTTACCCACGTTCTCACCCACCCCCTACATTCTTTGGAGCTCCCAACCAGTACCAGATGGAAGAACATGGTCTCAGCCATTTGGACCTTTGCTATCCAGCTGCCTCCCTCCCCTCCCCTTCCTCTGAAGGCAAACATCACCTTGGCTATCCATTTGATCTCGCAGGTGACTGGTATGATGGCACAGCCTTGGTGGTTCTCTCCGAAACAAACATTCCCCAGGTGTAGGATGCTGGCAATAATTCCAAAGAGATTCTAGGGATGTGGAAAGTGGTAAGAACAGGGAGAGAAGATAGCTGCTGCCTAATGGATAAATGTCATCAGAGGAAATACCTGAAGAAAAACCACCCTTTTTCCTACTTCCAGCCCTGAGCTTACGTAATCGAATTTCTTCCTTTCTCAGAAATGGGCCTCTTATCCACTTCTATTTCAGATATTAAGGGAAGGGGGAGAAAGAGCCCCAGCAGCAAAAGGTGGGGAAGATGCCTCAATCTCCAGCACAGGACACTTCTATTTTTAGATCCCCCCCACCCAATAAACCATTTAAGTTCAAATGCCAGGGTCCTAAACACATGCATTTGAATCATATTCTGGTCTTGAAAGATCAATAGTTTAATAATTTTAAAAAAGACAAAAAGATATAAAAACCATGTTTACAAAACCTGTAATTTGTTCGTCTGTTCCAAAATAGGAATGTAAATAATAATTCTATGAGAATTCATTATCTGTGAACGTCTATGAGATTTAAATATTTGAGCCCGAACTTGAGGGAAAGAAGAAACATCACTTCCTCCTTCCATACAACACTGGAAAAACAGAGATGCCAGAAAAATGCAGAGCACCCAGTTGACATTTGAATTTCAAATAAGTAATGACTGATTTTTTACTATAAGTATTCCCATGCAATGTTGTGATATACTAAAAAATCAAGTCACTGCTTATCTGAAATTAAAATGTAAGTAGGAGTCCTGCATTTTTATTTGCTGAATCTGGTATCTGCATATCACCAGGAAAGTAGAATCATTTCTTCAATCCCGGACCTACTGGCAGTTCTGCTCCCAGGACCCATACCTCAAGGTCATCTTC